>JABCRI010000566.1:0-47290 GCA_015143295.1 Tetracentron sinense
TTTCCAAGATTGATTTACGGTCGGCTACACAATTGAGGGTCACAGAGAAGCTATTCAAAAGACAGCAATCCGAATCGGTATGGTACTACGAGTCTTGGTGATGCTTTTGGAGGACAAATGCACTGCCGCCTTTATGGAGTTGATGAATCGTTTTAGGCCGTTACTTGGATCCGTTTAGTGTGGTTTATTGGAGGATATTTGGTTACTCACCAGTCATGAGAGCACCGCTGCGCCACTTGAGGATTTTACGTCCGACATTAAGAGATAATAGTGTCTGCTAGTTCTCCAAGTGGAGCTTTTGGCTGGACGAAGTCGCCTTTCGTGGACATATTGCTGTCAAAGAACTAGAATATCTGGGATCCTTCCAAGATTCGGCAGTAAAGCTGGGGCAAGGCCATCCCCTGTTCCTGAAGTTCGAAGTTTTCGGATTGGTGGGTCCTACGCAGGATTTGTAGAAGTTTCTAGACAGATAGCAGCCTATTAACGGAATTTGCATAAGAAAGATGTGACGTTCGAAGGGACGGCACTCGGGAAGCGAAGCTTTCAAGAATTAAATGAAAGAGATTCACAACCGCTCCAGTAGTGAAAATACTCAGGATCTGGAGGATTGAGGTGGATTGCGATGTTCAGTAAGGGACCGGTTGTGTCTTAATGCAAAACAAAAAGGTCATTGCTTATGGTTCGAGACAACTCAAGATTCACGAACGGAATTATCCCACGCATGACCTGAAGTTAGCTGCGGTAGTATTCGCACTAAAAATTTGGAGACATTATCTTTATGAGAGAAGTTGGTGATCTATAGTGATCACAAGGTTTAAAGTATCTATTCTCCCAAAAGGAACTCAATATGCGACAGCGTAGATGGATGGAATTCCTTGAAGGATTATGATTATGTAATCCAAGTATCATCCTGGTAAGGGTAACGTGGTTGCTGATGCCCTGAGTAGAAAAGACAGTTGGATCTGTAGCATATATGAGGGCCGAGCGATGGAAGATGATCGAAGAATTCAAGAGTTGGAATCTGAGTCTAGGAGTCCAGGGTAATAGTGCCAAGTTGGCTATATTCAGGCAAGCCAGTGTTATTACAAAGATTCAAGAAGCACATTTGGAAGGATCAGGAGATCAAAGTTATCAGAGATAAGATTCTTCAAGGAAAAATGGGTGATTTTGAAGAATCTGAAGATGGAATACTTCGATCAAAGGTCGAATCTTGTGCCTAGAAATCCTGAGTTGAAGAATGAACTGCTCAATGAGGCACATCGATCTCGTTTGCGGTGCACCCCGGAAGTACAAAGATGTATCATGATATGAAGAATAACTACTGGTGGAACGGCATGAAGAGAGAAATTGCAGAGTATGTATCTCGATGCCTTGTTTGTCAGCAAGTCAAGGCAGAACATCAGAAACCACCTGGATTGTTAAATTCATTGCCTATTCCCAGAGTGGAAATGGGAGCACATTACGATGGATTTTGTGGTAGGTTACCAAAAACAAGGAGTGGACATGATGCCGTTTGGGTGATAGTTGATCGATTGACGAGTCGGCTCACTTTCCTTGCTATAAAGGATACCATAACCTTGGAAAATTTATCAAGTTGTACATCAAGGAGATTGTGAAGCTGCATGGTGTGCCGGTATCTATTGTGTCAGATCGCGATCCGCGATTTACTTCCCGATTCTGGAGGAGCTTGCAAGAAGCTTTAGGTACGCAGCTAAACATGAGTACAGCTTATCATCCGCAAACCGATGGACAGTCTGAGCGCACAATACAAACTCTAGAAGATATGATGCGCACTTGCAGTCTGGACTTTCAAGGAAACTGGATGATCACTTGCCATTGATCGAGTTTGCATATAATAACAGTTATCAGGCAAGTATTCAAATGGCTCCTTACGAGGCCTTGTATGGCAGGAGTTGTCGGTCACCAGTCTGTTGGACTGAAGTAGGGGAACGTAAACTACTGGGACCTGAGTTGGTGCAAGAAACAACAAAGAAGATCGAGTTGATTCGATCGAGGTTATTATCTGCACAAAGTCGACAGAAAAGCTATGCAGATGGAAAGCGCCGGGAATTAGAGTTTCAAGTCGGCGACCATGTCTTCTTGAAAATCTCTCCATCAAAAGGTATTGTACGATTCGGAAAGCGGGGAAAGTTAAGTCCGCGATTCATTGGACCTTTTGAGATTTTGGCTAAAATAGGAGGTGTAGCCTACCGTTTGGCGTTACCACCAGAGCTGGCAAGGGTTCACAATGTATTCCACATATCCATGTTGAGAAAATATGTACATGATCCCTCGCACATGATACGATATGAACCAATTCAAGTCAGAGAGGACTTAACTTTTGAAGAAAAGCCAGTGATAATTTTGTTCCGCAAGGAACAGGTGTTACGAAACAAAACGATTAAGCTAGTTAAAGTTTTATGGGAACACCATAGCATAGAGGAAGCCACATGGGAACTTGAAGATGTCATTAGAAGCAATCATCCTCAGTTATTTGATGACTAGTGTATATATAAATTTCGAGGACGAAATTTTTGTAAGGAGGGGAGATTGTAACGACCCGGAATTTTAATATAATAAAATTATGTGTTTATGGGTCCTTAATGAAGGTTAATTAGTTAATTAATTGTTAAATTAATAAGAAGAGGATTTTGCTCAGGGTTGAAGTGCACCGAGGAAATCTCAGTATCATTTGGCAAAATTCGCACACAGTGTGCCGGTCGACTGCCGGGACACACCCCTACCGTATCGGTTCCGTCAAGTATCATTTCGCGGGACCGTGGGGCCATTATGTGTGATAAAATTGAGAGAAACGGGAAATTTCCATATTTCCAGAAATTAAGTGGGACCCAATATCTGTTGCAGATCCTAATAGAAATCCGTGCGGTTAGCACTAATGCGTGTCGGTCGGCCGTGGGGACTAATGTCTGTCGTCACGGCAGTTAGTTATCTCAAACGAAAAAGCGACAGCGTGTTTTGTGTCCGAAATCAGAAAATTAGTGGGTTTTGCAATTTTCTTCCGGACTAAAGTGCAGCTGTCAAAACTCAGTATTTTTTCCCGAAATTTTTACAGTAGGTGTCGGACTGCCCCAAGTTCGGTCACCTAAAGTTTCGTCAAAATCGGATGTCATTAAGTAGGATTACGTAGGCCGTATATGCGAAAAAATACGAAATAATAGTCAAATGGTCAACCCGTTGACTTGGTCAACGGGGACCATTAATGGAGGTCATGTGCATGGCACATGACCCTTGTATTATAAATAGGGGACAGCCCCTTGCAATCTCACGTTTTGCAACAGTAGAAAAGAAAAAAAAAAAGAATTCTGCCACAGCACTTTAGAGAGAGAAAGTGAGGAGAGAGAAAGGAAGAGAGAGAAAGAGGAGAGAGAAAGGAAGAGAGAGAAAGGGAAAGGGAGGTCCCCTTGAGGTTTTTCGACGTCCCCGACGCGTTGGCGGCGTCCGATTTTCTCTCCGGCTTCTCGTTTTGCGTGTAGAGAGAGAGAGAAAAAGGTAGAGAGAGAAAGTGGAGAGAGAAAGTTGCATGCACTCTACTCCGGGGTTGATCGTCGTTGGGAACGCGTTGGTGACATCTGTTTTTGCCTACGAGGCCTCGAAACGCGTGAAACAGTAAAACCCCTCTCTTTTCTTCACTTTTTCCGCTTATTTTGCTATATTATTTCATGTGATGTATATGCATGTCTTTTGACGTGAAAGAAAAAGGGGAGGAGACCCCTATGTGATGTTGTGATTTTATGTGGTCCTTCAGGGAGCCCAGATCGGGTCCCGGGTAAATTGTATCGCCACCCTAGGGTGACGAAAAGTTGTTTGCATGTCTTGTAAGGCTATGGAGACATCCATTAGCTTGAAAACGTTCCCTAACGGGACGGTGTGTTACCGGAGTTGGTTCACGGGCGCGAGGCCCAAGTATTTCAGTTAATCAAGCGAGGCTTGGGTTAACTGGGGTTAACCTGTGGTTAGAAAATCTAACCAGGGTTCAGTATAGTCTGTGGTTCCTCTTTGACTAGGTCAGGAGAGACGGTGCCCAGTAAGGCCCGGGGTTCCTCCGTGACTGATAGTCGGGAGATGTCGGTCTGTTTGTCTAGGTCGTCCGTGGTGCCTCTTGGACTAGGTCAGGAGTGGCGGTGTCCTGCATGGCCCGTGGTTCCTCCGTGACTGGTAGTCAGGAGATGTCGGAGTCCTAGGGAGTTTAAAGTGGCTAAACATCAGATAGTGTATAGTCCGGGGTTCCTCTCTGGGTGGGTTAGAAGATGTCGGCACCGTGTCTATCGTGGTCCCTTCTTGGTGGAACGTCAGGAGATGTCAGCATTGGTATAGATGTCGGGGTTCCTCCGTAGACTAGCCAGAAGGTGACGGTAGGCAGGTTGGTCGGGGTTCCTTCATAACTGATACCCAGGGCGATGGCGGCGAATACACGGTAGATGTGGCCAGTCAATTGAATGGAAAAATGTTCTTATTGGGTGAATGCCCATGTTGTGTGTGTAAGCTTCGGATACGAAGTGGTCTGAGTTGGTATACTCAGGGTTAGTGTATTTGTTTGAGTTGGTGGACTCATAGTTCGGTATGGAATCATCGGATTCCAGGTGAGTTGGGTTGGTATACCCAAGGTTTTGTCATGTTCGGGTGAAAGCCGGAACAGCGTGTGTGAGTCTAAATGACTCAATGTATTTTGGTTATGATTTAGAGACTTTAAGCTAAACATTTGTGGGCTGTGGCCAATTAATAGAGTCTTAGGACTCGAAATGAAACATGATTGATGATTGAAACGATAATTTGGTAATATAATATATTCATAACTGAACCTCATAATTGGAAAGTAATGTGAGGTCGGGAACCTCTGTTAGGGTGACGTAACCCTAAGTGACCTTGGGTCACAATTTATTATATACTGTTCTATTTTACTGTAACATGCAAATTGAACTGCTTATTATATCATTATTGATGCGTGTTATTATGTGGAAAATAGTTTAGAAGGATTGTGGTTTTATTGAGCTTCATAGCTCACTGACTTTTTGTGTCAGCAGATCTCGGAGCGGCTGACCAGTAAGTGGAAAGTCCAATTGGACATTTTGGAAGCTTGTACAAGTTGTACCTGGCGTGATAGAGACGCCTACTTTTGTAAAACAAACTTGATGTAAATAATACAGGTATATGGTTTGTATGATGGCTATTGTGATGACAGGAATTATTTGCTTTTTGGGAGCATTTGATAAATGTTTAAATTTCCCGCATTTTTGCGGGTAAAGTCTTCCGCTTGCATGATTTGACGAACGGACACGCGTCTCGGAACTTGATTCCCTAGGCGCGGGTTCGGGGCGTCACAGTCAGTGCCTCAATCGCGATTGAACTCTATTATGCAGTTATGTACTGAACATTATTACTCTTATTTTTAGACTCTGCTAGTAACTCAACAAACAAACTGCCTAATTACATTACAACAAAGTTAATAATGACTTCTCAACCAGCAACCCAATAACTTAAAACATAAGCTACTAATAGCTTAAGCATCAAGGTTTTGTACCGTTACACCAAGGTTTGGACATATCTGTTTTTTCCCTGTGTTTCTGTAATATGTGTTTATACAGATTTTCTTTAAGTATGCCCATACTGTCAAATATCCGTTCAGTTGTCCCTTTAAGGGATAAAACTCAATTGATAATTTTTGAAGTAGAGGAGTGCTTGTTCTACTCTTCGGGATAGTAAAAGCAACACCCAAGTACAGGCACCCATATATGAAATCATTACTCCCAAAATTTAATATGTTTTTTAGTTGTATTTTGTCCAATTTTCTTTTCTTTGCTCGCTTTTCATTTATTTTATCGACAGCCAAACATATGGCAAATAGATCCCAACAGATCCAACTAGGAGGGAATGGGATACAACCAATTTGAAATTTTGACATAAAATGGATTTGACCATTGACTCCAATTTTTTACATCAATGGTACCTAAGTTGGAACACCTTTTCCCCATTTCACATTTCAATCTCCCACCATTTCATCCCCCTCTCCTGAAAATTGGAATTAACTTGCCGATAAAGGTCTTTTTAGTTAAGAGACATTCTTCCTTGTCACTTCAACTTTAGCATTACAAATTTACATGAGATCCAAACATGTCCTTTTAAGAGGTTCTAATGCTTAAAGTAATATTAAATAATACTACAAAAATTAATTAAAGAGAGGGAAAAACCATTCAATTCAAACATTGTGTGGCATTGTGCATGACGGAAACTTGTCCATGTGCTGGTGCTTTGGTAATTTACACAGTTGTGCAATCACTAAAGCTCCCTCATTTGCACGTGCAAAACATCAAAAGATCTCTATAAGGACACATCTTTCATCAAACGCATGTAGATTGCTGTTTTTCTACTCCGAGTTTACAAACATTTTACTATTCAAAATGTGTTTCAGACGGGTCATAAATTTCCTTGGGATTCAGCTGGCCCAAACGGAATGAACAAGCATGTGTGGACCCCTTCATTGTCTTTTGTTGTGTTTTCTAATCATTCTTTCTGGGCAAGCACAGGAAAGAGTCTTGAGAAATTTTCAAAATGGGTTTCATAGAAGTCAGAAATTTCCTAGGATCAAAATCTTCATCTTTCTTGTTTGATTGGTAAATTGTCCTTCTTACTGCCCTTTCCCACTTGCTTCTGCAGTTAGTGACCCAAAGAGCATCCTTTTCCTATTTGGGATGCAGTTGGACTTCAGTGACGCACTCATCAGCGGAGGCTTCTCTTTCAAGAACCCAAATGCTACACAAACCTGTGGTTGCGGTAAATCCTTCGTCGCCGAGATGTGAAATCATATGCACAGTAAACAATGAACATAGAATGGATATACTTCTGTATTTTAGGTTTGATGACCGGATTAATGGGCCTCAACTGTTCGATTGAGGATTAGTCCGCCATTAAGTGTAGAACATAAGCATTGTATGGAAAAATGTTTACATGATTTCTGATCTTTCCGGTGCTTCTGGGATGCTGGTGGTTGCTCTATAAGTGCGCCACTCAAATTATATATTGCAATACTCCAATCATTAAGTATGAGTGCACAAAATGCTTAGGTGCAACAGAAAAATTAAGTAGGATCAGGCGAGCAACAAGAACTGTGGGTAGGGCACTTGGTCATAATTTAATATGCTTCCGAAGCTTTTCATGTTAGAGCATGACCCAACTGATTTTTTTTCTTCGGCATCTGAAATTCAAATATCTTTGGGAGTCGCTTATTTCTCGACCATACCCTTGCATGGAGCCATGAATTCGGAGTTTCTTTGTGTCATATTGGGTATTGTTGTTTTCCTTATATTCATATTCTGTGTTAAATAGAACTTTTAATAATTAATAGTCTTTAGTAGTGATTTACCCAGATCTGAAAAAGGAATCCCACCACTCTTCTCAACTCTGCAAAGTACTGTTTCAGAATTATAGACCAACATCTCTACTTTATCTTGTGCAGTACTTTTGGTTTTATGTCAGAACCAGACTGACTCTTCTCATAATTATATATCACAGGCTACCTTAAACAAGGCCAAATAGAATGCTGAGTTTGATCCACAAACTCCTGATAAGAGTTAAGGAAAAACTTGATGGATTTACAATTTTTATTATCTAAAGCTATATGCAATGACCATTGTAGTGTTGGGGCATTTCGGAGAAGAAGTCAAAATTGCAGATAATCTGATAATGTTCAACTCAAGTGAAAAATGCTGAAACTAAGATTCTTTTATTAATCATTGTTCTAATAGAAGTCAGCAACAGAGTTTATGAGTCCTAACAATGAGAGTGACGTATCTATATATAAGGTTTCATTACTCTTTCATGTCAACAATGTTGTAGGGTGGTGGATTTTTTTTTTTTTTGCTCATTCTTTTTCATTGCTCTTTCGTTGATCAATATCGGGAAATAAAATGTCTATAGAGCTAGTAGATTTTTATTTTTATTTTCATTATATATATATAGAGCTAGAAGTTTACTCTATTTAATATAGTGGTGCTGGATCATTAAACTAGTTGCAGTTTCGGGTAGGCGGGGTAGTTTATCCTTTCGTGTTTGGAAGATTTCTAGGACCAGCAACTGGAGAGCAGGGGCTCTGTCCAGTACCAGTGGTAAACTAAACCTTCTTTCAAGTGTCGCAGATAAAACCTTTCCGTAAGTATATGAGGTAAATGATAAGTGCAGATTATCTAGGGCAGTTTTAAAGAAAAAACTATTTTCCGGCAGATGGGGAGCTACCTCTTTTATTGGGAAGCTACTTCTAGCAAGAATAATCCAAACGACATTTTTCCTTTAAAATGACTTTTACCTACTCTCCCACATAGCTACTTTCTCCAGAAGTTCTTCTGCTAATTTGCAGAGAAGTTTATCCAAACAAACCCCAAGTGTCTTTCCTTCTGAAGTCAACTAAACTACCTATATTCAGCTTCAATCATAGCCTGCTTTATGAAAAACTTGCACAAGCCCAGGAAGCCACATTTGGATCTATTTTTGGCAGATGATCTGAAAGGTTCAACCCCCGTGACTCGAAGAATATCTCCTTTCGGGTAGTGGAGAAAAACTTTGATTACACTCTTCGGTCGGTTTGGAGATAAGAGACAATTGCAAGGTTCAGTTGCTGAGATTTCCTTTCATTTTAGCATTTCCGCCCGCCATCATCAATAGTAGGAAGTCAGAACTCTTTTCTTATACCCTATGTTTGGTTGCCAAGAAAATAGGTGAACATATGGAAAAGAAATACGATTCATAGTTCTGTTTTGTTCAATTTTCTTTTCTTTTATCTGTTTTCATTTATTTTCTCAGCAACCAAGCGAGGTTCTTCTATGAGCAAGCGGATGAAGTGAAGGAAGTAGTTTCAAGTTCTTTCATACCTAAGAAAGTGGTTCACCAAATAGAATTCCTTCTGTTGCTAGCCGAATGAGGGTAGGTAGATCAGAGAGAAACTTCTTTTTCGTGCTCTGGAACAAGGTTTGAAACCTCGATAATATTGATGATTTCGGTCAGCCAACCCAAACCAAAATCTCAAAAAAATTTGATATCTGGGTGGGATTTCGGATTCCGATTGATTAATATTTTATTTATTAAAATATATTTATATAAATAATATTATTTTATTTTTAAAATAAATTTATGAAATTTCATGAAATTTCATAAAAATATTGAAATATTTCAGAATGTTAATAAAAAAAACCGATTTAAAAATAAATTTCCGAAATATCGCCGAAAAAATTTGACCCGAAATCACGGCCGGAATCGTATTTTCCGAAATTTATATTGTGTCGATATCCTTTTTTTTTTTTTTTTTTTTCTTTGAGACGGTAAGCTAGGGTTAGGCGGACCCGGCCAGATAAATACAACCAAACGATTTTACAGCCGAATATATTTACATCTCTCGCATCAAGATCAACAATCTTCGATAGCGTAGGTGGGAATAAGGATGGATCCCAAATAGCTTCGCCACTGACCGCACACAGCGTTGAGAAGGAATCTGTGGCCGGGTTGGCCTCACGATTTCGAAGCTCTCAAAGTTTGGAAGCAAATCCATAATCCTAGATAAGGTAAAAAGACAATCCCACGGCTACTCACACCCCACTTTGATGCACCTAACTGCCCATAGGGAGTCAAACTCCACCTGAATTCGAAGATCGAAGGCAGTCTCAAGACCTCGCAAAATGGCTAATAATTCAGCGTGAATAACCGAGAGCCCCTCTTCCATACCAGCCAGAGCAGTGATGACCATTCCTCTGTCGTTCCTAAGCATGCACCCATAACTGCCTATCATCCTTAACCGATCCGTCACTGTTAATCTTTGTAGTGTCACCATCGGGCGGGACCCAAGAGACCCCCATTTAATAAAAGGACACACTGAAGGGGTCTTCATGGTTACATTTGTAGTATGTGTGCTGCACGCAAGACTATGTTGGTTACTGATTGATTTGTAAAACAGCTTCAAATTTTAGGAGCAAGAGAATGTATATGATATTTGGTTAATACTAAAAATAGATGAAATGCTATGCAACAAGCCAAAGAAATAAACATGTAATGTAAGGTGGCGTTTGGATAGACTTTTCCAACAACTTTTACCAACTTTTGGCCCGGGGAAGTCAAAGTTTTAAAAAATAGCGTTTGGTTTGCCACTTTGATATGGAAAGTTTTTTTGTACAAGTATTTTTCATCTCTGAGAAGTTTATCCAAACAACCTCCAAATACGATTCGGTTTATGTGTACTCCCAAGTCTACTCCCAAATGTAGGGTGCTGTCAGATGCACACCAATATTTGATGACTGCACCCTATTAGTAAAAAAATACCGACTGCACATCATTAAATTGATAAAATTACTTGTACATACTAAAAACAAAAAAATGTTTATATATTTTATATCTACACACCATTTACAATTGTTAGAGATTTTATGATTGAGATACAATTCATCAACCAACCGATTGTTATCTCTCACAATAATCTCTCTACTGACGATGCCAGAAATGAACTTAAATGGCACTGTGGCAATCTCCGCAAACCCTAAGGTTCTTGGTGATCCTTAGAGGGACTCTAGGAAGGATACAGATGAGGTCAAAGGCGAGGGCGAGCTTCTCACTGTGGTACCAAACCTCGTTTTTTTCTCTTCCTCCACTAAATCATAGAAAGAAAAATTGATGTCGGGTATGTACCCGGCTACTTTCATCTCCCCTCTTAGCTTAGCCAACGTTGCCTAAATCTCGGAGTTCCTCTCATGAGAGGTATCTTTTGCTTGGAAGACATGAACTATATTTTTCACAATGACCCAACTACATCCTGGACCTTTTTTTATTCCCACATCATTCGTCTCCTTCCTCACAACTATGGCTTCTTCCCACCTAAATCAATTGTTTGAAATAACTAGTTAACTAAAAACAACACACATCTGGAGAGTATTTACTAGCCCAAATATTAGTTAACTACCCATTTCTATTTTTTTACATATTTTCTTCAATTTCTTATTTCTCCTTTCTTCCTATTTACCTATTATTTGAAATGAAAAATCATTGGGAAAACTACCTAAATGACCCATGGTCTTTCCAGAGTACATATGTGACTCTTGACAATTCAACTTAATTTTTATGACCCTCCAATGTGAACACATGTGTAGGGATCCTATTTTTTTTAGACCCATATACCCCTAAGCATTAAGTGTTTCATTTAAGTCCAATATTGATTGAGATACATTGTAGAGAAGCAGTGGGTTTAACGTACCCGTGGTTTCCATTATGTAACGGAATGGCCGGTCCTCATTGGTCCATGCCCCATTTTTAAACACTCACCAACTGTGGTTAAGATTCACTCACCCCTAGGGTTAAGCAATCCAACCTTGGTTTTTAGAAAATAAAGAAATAAAAATCTTACTTTTAATTTAGTTAAGCTTAACAAGGGTTAAATGGGGATTCAAAAAGGACACAGGGACACTGGGTAAAATAAGTAGCGGACCCATGGTTCCACTAACCACTGCTCTTTAGTTTGCGAGAACATGGATCTAACCGAATATGGCCAACTGAATACATTTTTACCAAACATGCTTAAACTAGGATGATGTGCAATGTGACGTTTGGATATTTGGGGGTAGGGACCAATGGGAAGATGAAAGTTTAGTTGATTTGTCCAAAAAAACTAACTTTAGTTTTAACTTAATGCTTAGGGGTATTTGGATCCAAAATTAAATGGGATCCCCCACACATGTGGCTGTTTCATAAAAGTTAAGTTGAATTGTCAAGGGTCACATATGTACTCTGAAGAGACCCAGAGATAATTTAGGTAGTTTCCCAAAATCATTCAACAATTATGAGCAGGACCCCTCAAGCCTTAACATTACAGTTAGCCTTTTGCAGACCTCATCCGTCTCTTCAGGGACTGTGTAGTGGCTAAGCCTGCAAAGTCGAACCAAACACTCAAATCACTATTAATTTGCAAACACATCTAATCTGGGGACTCAGTTCGTCGGATCATGATTACCGAAAGAGAAAGAAATGGAAAAGAGAAAGATCTAAAACCTTGACTTGTAGTGGGTAAAAAATACCTTTGAGAGCATTTACAACCGCCGGAGAATGGTAAGACTCCAAAACAAGGAAAGAGCAAGAGAAAGGAAGGGAGGAAGAAATGGAAAAAGAATCAGCCGTTTCGTGCCAAGATAAGATGAGAAGAAGATGTGGTGCGTCTATTAAGAAACATGAAAACCGAATATGAGAGGAAAAAAAATTGGGGTGTGGTAATCATTTATTGGGGTCACCATCCCAAATATATTAACTCAAATAATTAAGAGTCAATATTAGAATTAATATGACTTTAGAAATGACAAAATAAGTCAAGCCAAATCTAATCTTAGCAGTTAATTATTTGAATTATAGGATTAGGATTTGGGAGTACCCCTAGACTGGTTTTTTAAGTATTAGTTCGGCAGAAATTTGGTTAAGCTCAGTTTGGGTGGACTAGCTTGCCTTACACACTACAAAATTGACTGCTTGTAGTGGCGACTTTATACCGGCGGTGTATAGAAACCCCCGCTAAATATAATTTTACCAGCGGTTAAAAGTTAACCGCTGGTGAAATCGTGTTTTGTCCAGCGGTTTTACTAAAACCGTCCATACAAGCGCGGGAAGAACCGGGGGGGGGGGGGGGGGGGAATTGGGACTCTACACCGGCGATATTTTAAATTCGCTGCTATATGAGTTGTATTCCGGCGGGATTTAAGAAACCGTCCCTATATTCCTAGATAGTTTGCGCGCTAAAACCAATAAGTAGCACGAAAATAGGCATAAAAAATTTGCGCCTATATTCTGAGTTTTAGTAAAACATTCTCTCTCTCACTCTCACTCTCACTCTCACTCTCACTCTCACTCTTGCTGTCTCCCTCTCGCCGTCTCCCTCTAGCCGCTGCTCTCTTGCTGTTTCCCTCTCGCCGATGCTCACTCGCCGTCTCCCTCTAGCCGCTGCTCTCTTGCTGTCTCCCTGTGACAGAGATTCAGAACCTCTACTGTTGTTCTCTTGCTCGCCGTCTTCCTCTGGCCACAAAATTAATATTGTAGAGCCCCAGACTTTTTCATGCTTAATACATGACACTTTCGTTGTCATCTTGCCTTTTTAAGAGGTATGATTAATAAATGAGGAAGAATTTAGAAATTTCAAAATGTCAGAATTGTTCATCTTCGAAGTACGAACACAACGCAAGTTGAATCGTCAAAATCGGACGAACGAGTCAAAAGATATGGCCAAAACAGTCTGTACCTGTAGGAAATCGTGGCACAGACAACGTACTCTGATAACGTATACTGTTTGCATCCGTTGTACAACTCACCACGGGCACGTTGTACAACTCACCACGGGTACGTTGTACAAGCACCACGAGTGGCACTATTCACAAGCACCACGAGTGGCACTATTCACAGCACCACGAGTGGCACTATTCACAAGCACCACGAGTGGCACTATTCACAGCACCACGAGTTGGCACTATTCACGGCACCACGAGTTGCACTATTCACGCCACCACGAGTTGGCACTATTCACGCCACCACGAGTTGGCACTATTCACAGCACCACGAGTTGGCACTATTCACGGCACCACGAGTGGCACTATTCACGCCACCACGAGTTGGCACTATTCACGCCACCACGAGTTGGCACTATTCACGGTCCTCGCGTCATTGCAGAAATCCCAGTAAGGGTATTACAGTCTTTTGGTCAGTTCACTCTTACCTTAAGAGTTTAACCCGAGCCTTTAGGGCTTCATTCGACACTTAGAGAGTTTGAGAGAATAGGAGAAAGAGGAGAAGGTGATTCCAATCTAGGGTTTCCATTTTGGAGAGAAATCAAAGGGTTTTGAGACCCTAGATCAACCTCAAGCCCGTTTTCTTCAAGATTTCGGTGCAGGCATTCGTGGAGCTCACAAATCAAGCTAGGGCAGCAACTCACAGCCATTTGGAAAGAGGGTTTCTTCCTCATTTCTTCAGGTCGGTACTTTTTACTACCCTCCTAGTTATAGTTCCTCTTTCCCCTTCTTTCCTCTTCATTTTCTTTCATTTACACATGTGCTATGAGATGGATGAATGGTAAATAGTAAATGGTGAATGGTGAATGGTGAATGGAGATGGGATGGGCGATTGGATGCCAATGGTTGTGTGTGATGAACAAATGGGGAAGGGCATTGTTCCAATAATGAACGTACATGTATGATTTGAGTAAAACCCATCTAGAAAAGCATGTTGTAGGATAAATCCATAATGAACATACCATGTTTGATGAAATGCCAAGGTGAACACAGTGAGCTGAAAATCTGGAAATGCATGCCTAATAAATTATGAATATTGCTAGGGACTATGATAGTGTGTTTTCCTGCTTTCCCATAATGCTATGAATATTACATTACTCAATCTTTGATGCTATATGTGTTGTGAAATTACCCAAATGTCATCTTTAAATTTGAATGCAAGTATGTACACGGTTCCCACGAGCACGGCATGCATGGCATGATTTATCGAGGTTTTCAAGAGCATGGTTAGAGGTGGGACATATCCTACGATATGTTTTACCTCGCTTTTCACAAGAAGACAAGAACCAACATTCCACGAGGGGTCTCCCCTCACTCACAAGTGCATATCATGAAGAAGGGTCTCCCTTCCCTCGCAAGTGCATACATATCATAAAGAAGGGTCTCCCTTCCCTCGCAAGTGCATTGCATAAAGAAGGGTCTCCCTTCCCTCTCAAGGCATCTCACAAGGACATCTCACAAGTTACATGATCACAAGCAAGCACGCATGACATGCATGACATGACACGACATACAAGAATCAAGCAAGATAGACATGACAAGCTTTCAAGTACAAAAAGATATTTCAAGTCAAGTCAAGTGCACGACATTTCAAGAGGATTTATCGGTTTTCTACGAATTACAAGCATGATTATAAACTGCTTTACTTCCTTGGATGATGTGAATTGTTTCCGTTTGACATATATAAATTGCTCCTGATTATGTATTGCTATTTCTACGCTATGATTGTTGGTTAGTATTTAGTACCCGCTGAGTATTCCATGCTCAGCCGTACTTCTTATGTCGGCAGGTTCTGAGGGAGCTGCTGCCCCATTTGATGTTTGTGCTCCTGGTCCATGGGTGGAAGAGGAGTACGCCGAGGAGCCTTTGGAGGAACCTCCCGTAGAGGGTTATCAGTAGGTGGTGATTAGATTCTGAGTGGTTTAGCTGTAGGTGAGATGAGAGTTAGATTCATGTATTTTGGCGGGCATATCTGCACTTTCTTTTGGAGACTTTTTGTATAAACTTGGATTTGCGTATGTATATACATAGAGGTTTGGTAGTCTTCCGCTGTGCTATGTTAGAGTATGTTTCCGCTGTTTATATCCTCTATTGTATATGCTCTGTGGGTTTTGCAGGTTAGTTGTCAAGCAAGTCATGATTAGTCGTCCAAAGTTCACTCTAACTCCTAGGGTGGGTTTTGGGGCGCGACAAATACTCTTCTTCTTCTTCTTCTAAAACTGGTAGTTGCTAAAACCACCCCTAGATTTTATATACCGGCAGTTTTTAAAACCGCTGTGACTAATATAATTCCAGCAGAGTCAAATAAACCGTTGTTGTTACTTATTGCGACCACGCTTGTAGCGGCAATTTAGAAAACTGCCGGTATTTTTATTACCGGCGGTTTTTTAATTTACAACGGTGGTTTTGAACCGTCGGTAAAACGGATCAAGTTTGTAGTGACATGAGATTGAGCTAGAATTTAGGCCCGGAATAAATTTGGGGCTGGCCACGTGCTTTTTATTAGAGTAAACTTATCCCAGACCGAAGTATGATACATAAAGTTTTTTTTCTTTATCTGTACTAGAATTTCTATAAATAACCATCAGTGAATGGGTTTTTTACATAGATTTTTAAAATTTTATAGGAATTTCCTGATTGATAATTAAATGAGCTTTCACTCTTTTTTAATCGTTTATAGTAAACTTTATTACTATATTGTGTTGTAGCTTGGGCTATGACGGGCTCGCGTAGAAATAGAGAATGGGTGAACTTGGACTGAGGTTTTAAATTCTGGGCTGACCTAGCCCAACCAAGCTTGACCCAACTGTCACTCCCAACTTTTTTTTTTTGGCTCATTGGAGGCCGCATGGACCTATGGGCTACACAATGGGGGGTAGGCCTCCCCCTCCTATAACCCAATCCTGATGTAGGTGAGATTCGATCCCGAGTCTCTGAGTACGACGCCAAGAGACTTTACAAACTAAACTAACTGTCACTCCCAACTTACAAGCAACATGAAAAGTTATGTTTGTTGCAATATAAATCAAAGATCTTTGAATCACTATTTTGTACAATATTAGTAGCAGTAGGGGACACCGGTCATTAGAGCTGTGAATGGAGCGAATTGGAATTGCATAGTGGTATATTGGAATTCGTATTTGATTATATATTAGCGGATAGTGAAATAAATGTATACGACTCTAATTAAAGCATTTGAATTCGAATGATATTCAAATTATCCAATCATTTTTAATATTAATTTAGAAGAAACATAAATGAAAAAAAAACTGTAATTTTATTTTAAAAATTAAAAATATTATTGTATTCATTGTTTAAATTAAATAATAATAATTTAATGTCTTAGGATGATATAAAACTTATATAGTATAAATGTATTTAGTCTAATAAAGTTTTAATTTATCATGCATATATATACAAATACATTATATAACCAGTCGTATATCTAACGAATTAAATATATCAATATCTGAATTCGTATCCGATTATAAACACATATAAACTCATAGGAAAAGAACTATTTCTATTCACTTCGTTGGACTCGATTAATTATCTGCAGAAAAAAATTCGGCCATATCCATTGACACCCATACACATCTAAAGTGGGACCCACGGGAATCATCTTTGTTAGTGAGGGTATTGGAACCTAAGTAACCAGAGCATGGAGCGGGAGTGGGAGCGAGAGCGCGGGAGCGTCAAATTTCAATTTAGGTTTAGATCGAGAGCGCCTCCAGAGCATTGATATATATATATATATATATATATATATATATATATATATATATATATATATATAATAATTTAATTAAACCCAATTAATTAATAAAATATAAATAAATTTCACTTTTAAAAAATTGTATTAAATTAATATATATATATATATATATATATATATATAGGATAAAGTTCCTTTTTTTATTTTTAATATATTAATAAAAGAAAAAAGTAGATCTCACTTTACTGCAAACTCACTTTCACTATTTTTTAATATTTACTTATATGAGGGTAAAAGAGTAAATAAGTAAATGAATTGCAAAAAAAAATAAAGTTGAAAAGACTTTGCCGGCTACACACTTGTCTCTCAAAGTCTCACCTTAGTAACCCAAACCGTCTATCCTACCATCCGCTCCCTCTCTCAAACCATGCCCGTACGGATTGAGAGCGTATTCGCCATAAGATTGCGGTTTGCTATTTTATAGAGCACCATTTTTTATTTCATAAAGCACGGTGTTTAAGAGATCGGGAAAAAGCTTTTATCATCCAAGCTAATAGGGAGAGTTTCACCATTGTAAATCGCAACAACGAAGAAGACGAAGTTGGACTTCAAAATTTTATAAAATAGAGTTAATGTTTAAGGAGAAAATAATCTTTTTACTTTATTAAGTCAGTACTTAGTGTACAGTAGTGTCAGACCGCAAACGTCTTCTCGACTTTTGTTTGGTAACTTTGTTTATTTTTTAACTTTATTCTTTCTTTGACTTCTTTTTATCTTATAGGAGATATGGGATTACAATGAATTGCGATTGAACTCTCCCAAAGTTCAATGGCACCCAAATGTCAATATATGTCCCTTAATTTCTATTAACTATAGTTATAATTAACTAATTCTTAAGATTCATTAAATTAACCTTAATTTTTTTATAAAATATTATTTATATGTATTGATGTTCTGAGGTGCTCTCGACCCTATCCTAATTTGAAACTTGACACTCTCCCACTCTCGCTCTGCGCTTTGATTGCTTAGGTCTGACCTTGTCACCGTCAACTCTCTCACCTTA
Source organism: Tetracentron sinense (assembly GCA_015143295.1). Lineage (NCBI taxonomy): Eukaryota > Viridiplantae > Streptophyta > Magnoliopsida > Trochodendrales > Trochodendraceae > Tetracentron > Tetracentron sinense. Next base: position 18,086 of record JABCRI010000566.1, read on the forward strand.
TCAATTATCACTATCAACCTCTTTAAAGAGTGAAACATAACCAAAACAGTTTTTTTAAAAACGAAAACAATTTTTTTGAAGGCAAAACTGCTTTTGAAACCCAAATCCGCACTCCATAGAATTTGAAACTGCGCTCTACGATATCCATAACCGCGTTCTAACGGTGAATTTGCTCTCAAACTGTGAGAGCAAGGTTTGAGAGCGGGAGTGGCAGGGTATTCCTAGGGCTGTAAAAAAAAGCCCACGAAGAAGGGTACCCGGCCCTGCCCTGCCCTCCAAAGCCATCTGAAGCCCTGCCCTTCTCAGCCCTTGGGCCGGGCAGGATTCAAAATCCAGAAGCCCTGCTTCTACAAGGCTGGGCCAGGGCTCACCCCAACCCTGCCCTTTAAAGCCCTGTCCTCCTCCTTAGTTGCTACAAGGTAGCTAAAGTCTATAAACCATAAAAGTATATATATATATATATAAATATTATATTTATGAAATTACTCATTTCACCATTTCAAACGGTTTAATTGTAGGATTAAATGAGTAATTTCACATGACCATCGTTATAAAACCCCTCAAGGCTTCGACACTCATTACAAACCCTAACCCTAATCTCGTATGTGAAATCGCCTCCTCACATCCTTCTGCTTAGAATATTTTGATATAAAAATTTTGTTCTATATAGTTTTACTTTGTTTTATTCTATCATGTATGCTTGTCACTGATAAGGAAAAAAAATTAACTTTGTCATTGATCTTTTTGTTGCAATGTCCGTCCCAAGCCCGGATAAAAGACGAGGATATCTATTTCCATGCCAGATGTAGAAAAAATCTCGTTATCTCAAATCACAAAAAAAATCCCGCTCTTTCTTCCAACTCTTTGGCCCTGCCCTGACCCTTGAGGGCAGGGTTAGGGCCCAATCAATCCCGGCCCTTGAAGGGCTAGGGCTGGGCTAGGGTCCTACTCTTATTGGGAAGGGTAGGGCTAGGGTTAACCCCGACCCCTGCCCTGCCCTGCCCTTTGACAACCCTAGGTATTCCCACGGTTTGGGTTACTAAGATTGAACCCATCATTTTATGGTCTACTCAACTGTCCAAATTTCTGTAATGGGCTTTGTCCTTATCAATGTAGACCTCTGTAAGGTGGACTTCAATATAGGTTGGCTTCGGGCTTGGATTTTGTTTTTTTCTGAATAGGCCCGGCCCAAAAGCCCAATGTACAAAGACTTTGAAGCCCTTAATCGGCCCGATTGCCACCCTTAGCAACGACCTTTTCGGTAATTAAAAGAATACCCAGTGTGCTTTTTTGTAATTAGGGAGGGTGTGGAGACACCTGCAGAAAAAACCAGAGAGACATCAAAATTGAACCTCTTGTTCTTAGTAAACCCAAAAATCGAAGAAGAGAGGGTCGATTAATGGCGTTCGCTTCTCGGCTCTTAACGAAATCCAAGCAGGTAACTTCTAATGTCCAGATTGAGATGCTCTTTCATGTTCATCTTGTTTTGAGATCTTGAACTTAATTAGGGTTTTCAATCGCTGAGAGTTGATTTGTAGCTGTTGAAACCAGAAAATGTGGGTAATCATAACTTATTTTAGGGTTTCAGGCTCATTTTTTGGACATCTTGCTTTTGATTCGCTGAGGAATGAAGTTTTTATTAAATTTGTTGAAACTTAGATTTTAATTTAGTTTTTTTTTTTGGGAAGCTGGTGATCTCTTCAACAGAATGACATTCATGTGTTTGTTTACTGTTAAAAATGATATATTTAAATGATGGGGCTGAAAATTTATCGCTATTTTCATTTTTTCTTGTAAGATAGTTGGTAAATAAGTAATAACTGAGGTTTACTTCTAGAAAAGAGTCGTTACGAGCCACGTTTTTTTTTTTTTAAATCTGGTTCTAAGATCTATAGGTTTTTCTTGCAACACAAAAGGTATATATGGAAAATGACGTGAATGGTCTATCCTTTTTTCTTTTATTTTTTCGCAAGCGTGGAAGTTGCATAGTTGTTATGATATGTACAAAAAAAAAAAGGGAAAAAAAGAGTAGGAGAAACCAAATTTGGGAAGGTGTTGTCTGTGCAGTCATTCTCTGTTTACATTAAATTTTTTCTAGTTTCTACAGATATCAAGTCACTAATTTACGATACCAAGAGTGTGATTGTACATTATATTCATCCAAGGCTCATTATTACAATGCATTGATGTAAAAAGTCACTTAGAAAGCAACCGTGGTTCCTCCATCTTCTAAGATGCCCTCAACGTCTTTTGCTTCCGTAGAGCCTGAAGATTTTCTATTGGAATATATCCAACTTTGCTAATTTGTTCAAATTCTCTCAGTTTTTTTTTATTGATGTAGGACTGGAATACACCTTAATCTCTCAATTTTGCTATTTGTAAGTAGATCTTCATTTCCCTTTCCATTGGAATTACCTGAATAAATTTCATTTATATAAGTTAGATTCACCATTTTTCTTAGATTATGAGTTATGACCAGAAGATGAGGCCATGTACTTTAAGTCTCTTGTTGTAACCCTTTGCCCCATTAAAAACCAAGAACTTTTCCAGAGCGAGAGGCGAAAACGAGAAGTAAAGCGAAAGCGAGAAGCGGAAAGCGAGGCTCAAAATAACCTTAGGAAAAGGGGAAGCGAGAAATGAGATATAGGCTTCCCATTCCATTATGTCATTATGGGTGGTTATATCTTTGATTTGATCTTAGATGAGATTTTTGTGGAAAAGTAGGTGCCTTAGGTTCCAAACCGACGATACTTTGCTTAGTGTCTACACCCTAGGCTATAGACTGTGTTCTACCCTATCACTTTACACATACAGCTCATTTGGACTACTAAATGGAACATGATGGAAGCGAGTCTGTCCGAGAAAGCGAGCTACCAAAGAAGCAAGTTTGTCTGAGGAAGCGAGTTTGGGAAATGAGCTTAATGGGAAGAGTTTTCCACCTTATACATAGCTTCTCTACAACTATGCTCCAAAATTAGAGAAGTCCTTCCTAGCAGATGCCTATGCCACCAAAATAATTTTGACTCCTTGGAGTTATGCTTTATCTACCCAAGTTGGAAAAAAAGGAAGGATCTTGGAAAAATTGTCCCCCAATAAAGCCTTTGTACATATTTCCAGATCTCCAAAACTGGTTTCCTTTAAGGTCCTGCATGATTCAAGGTAATCTTTTTTTTTCACTTCAAATTTCTAGACCTCCAAAACTGGTTTCCCCATTAAGGTCCTATTTGTTTCTCTAAGATTTGAGATTTCTAATACTTAGGTTCCTTGTCATAGAAAGCATAGCAAAAGTTCCCCTACACCTAATCCAGTAATCTTTCCGTTTTTTTTTTCAAAGAATAAGGTAAGCTTTGTTGAGAAAACTTAAAAGTAAAACGGGAGAGCCCCAATCCCATTTGTACTTCCAGTGTATAAGATCCCTTGTAATTGGAGAAACACTATTAGACTTAGTATGACACTAGACACTCTCCCTGCCCCCTGCACCTAATTTATCCACCTTTAACATCCTACAAAACTCAAAAAGGAAAAACTTATTACACTACCAAACTCCAACCACATAGCTATTGAAGAAAATTTTCCCTACTACACTTTTTGTTTCTCTCTTTTGTTTGGTTGTGTAGTGAAAATCAATGAGAAAGTTGATTAAAAAATTTAGAAAATTATATTCACTATGAAAATTTCTCTGTTTTTTGTTGCTGAGAAAAATTTGTGAGAGATAAAGATGGAGATAGAAAGATATAGAGAGGGATGACATTATTCTAATGTATATGATATATGACGCCTCAAACCCGCGTCTAGGGAATCATGTTCCGAGACATGTGCCCGTTCGTCATTATCACGCAAGTGGAAGACTTTACCCGCAAAAATACAGGAAATTTTAAACATTTATCAGATGCGTTCGATAAAGCAATATACACTGTCATCACAATAGCTATCATCACATACCATGTACCTGTATTAATTATATTTTCGTATGTTTACAAAAGTGGACGCCACTACTGCGTCGATATAGTCTGCACAATATCCAAAAGTCCAGATTCATCACCTACTGATCAACAGCTCCGAGATCTGCTGACATGAAACGTCGGTGAGCTATGAAGCCCAATAAAACCACAGTCTATCTAAACTAGTTTCCACATATTAACATACATCAATAATGGATAGTAAACAATTAATTTCCATGATACAGTATAATAGAGCAGTATATAAAATGAACTTTGACCCAAGGTCACTCAAGGCTATTTCACCATACTTGAGATTTCCAATCTCAAATGTTATCCAGTTATGAAGTTCATTATTCAACAGTGTTCATATTACCGAGTTATCATTCCAAACAATCAATTACGTTTTTCTTCGAGTTCTGGGACTTTATTAGCTGGCCATAACCTATACACAATTTTTGTTCGAAGACATAATTCTCAACCCATATTCGGCATTCGCCCAATTCTCAATCACACCTTGAGTCATTTAGACTTAATACACATCTAGGCCTTCACCTGCTAGAATCAACACAACTCTCTGATCTCAGCCAAGGTGGGGAACTCGTCCTCACGACATTTCTATTAGATAACATGTACCCACCTTATCTCACTCATATGTCAGGACATATCTATCAGGAAAACCTGATCTCAGTCACCGTGGCACGACATATCTATCAGATAACACATTCCCACTTGATCTCAGTCATGTGTCACGACATATTTATCAGGAAAACCTGATCTCAATCACTGTGGCATGACATATCTATCAGATAACACATACCCACCTGATCTCAGTCATGTGTCACGACATATCTATCAGGAAAACCTAATCTCAGTCACTGTGACACGATATATCTACCAGATAAACACATACCCACCTGATCTCAGTCATGTGTCACGGCATATCCATTAGAAAAACTTGATCTCAGTCACTATGACACGACATATCTATTAGATAACACAATCATCTAATTCAGCCTCAGTACGGATGACATATCTATCTACTCAGCCTCGGTACAGATGACATATCTATCGATTCACACCACCCACTCACCACCTCCCTTGAGGATCTATGGATATTAATCCACTCACTCCTGACTATCAGTCACGGAGGAATCAAACAAACATCTTTTGTCATCACAGCCTTTGTTGGGTGCGTACCTGCCCATACAGGTTAATGCCCCCCTCAAGGTCACGTTCTTGAGTTCGTAAACTCAATACAATCTGGGGTCCTTAGACCCAAAACAATCCTGGGTCCATAGATCCAATGTTATCCTAACTCTCCCGACTATCAGTCACAGAGGAATCCCGGTTCTTAATAGATACCGCCTCTCCAGACCTAGTCAAAGAGGGACCAAAGATAGCATTTCACCAGGTTAGGTTTTCTAATCGTAGGAAATCCTCAATTAATCCAAGCCTAGCTTGATTAATTGATTACGTTGGGCCTCATGCTCGTGGATCACTTTCGAAAGTATATAGTTCTGATGGAAAACATTATCTGGCCGATGGACCCTTCCATTGCCTTACAGTATTCCAAGAACATCACATCGTACAAGATTGTTCCGATAGGGAGTATATCCGGGCCAATGGACCCCGCCATCGCCTAGCAACATTCACACACATCACATTACATACGTACTTAACTCAGGTTAGGTTTCCTAACTACAGGACCACTCAAGTTAACTCAAGCCTCGCTTGAATAACTGAAACAGTTGGACCTCACGCCCGTATACCAAGTCCAATAGCATACCGTCCTGTTAGGGAACGTTTCCAAGCCAATGGATGTGTCCATCACCTTACACAACACTCAGACAGATTTTTCGACACCCTAGGGTGACGATACCACATACCCGAGACCCAAGCCAGGCTTCTCGAGGGTCCACCTGAAGTCCACACATCATCACAGCCCAAAAATGCACATCTGGGCACTGGCGATTGATCATTTGCATGTAGGCGATCGATCGCCCACTGTACTGTGAGCCTAAATCCGGGGTTTTTACACCCTAGACCGAGGGTTACACCCCTCTACTCATTTTTCCACACATCTCCACCCTTTCATACATCATCCACGGGGTCTCCGACCCTTTTTCATCCACGCCAAACAAAAGCATACATTCTACATACAACAAATAACTTAAAAAGTAGAAAATAAAGAAGAGGGAAGGGGTTTTACCTCTCTACTCGGATTTTGAGGCGACTGAGGAAGAAACGGACACTGCCAACGTGCTCAGAATAGCAATCAACCCCAAGGTGGAGCTTCTCTCTCTTTAACCTTTACTTTCTCTCTCTAACTTTTCCTCTTTCTCTCTCTACATGTCGATCGAGGCACTGGGGAAGAAATCGAATGCTGCCAATGCGTCGGGAGCGTCGAAATACCCCAGGGTAGCTTCCCTTTTCCTTTCTTTCTCTCTTCTTTTCTCTCTCTCCCCTTTCTCTTTTCTTTTCTCTCTCTCCCCTTTCTCTCTCTACTTTCTCTCTCTAGAAAGGTTCTGGCAAAACCTCCCTACCGTGATCAGGAAATGTGAGAGAATGAGGGGGTTGGCCCCCTTATATAGGCCAAGGGTCATTTGCCTTACACATGACCGATTTAATGGTCCCTTTGAACAAGTCAAAGGTTTGACCGTTTGACTATTTTTTCGTATTTTCTCACGTATACGGCCTTTGAAACCCTACTTCCTGACGTCTGATATTGACGAAACTTCAGGTGACCGAACTTTAGACAGTTCGACACCCATTGTAAAAATTTCGGGGAAACATTCTGAGTTTTGATTGTAAAAAGTAAGTCCGTAAGAAAATTACAAAACCCACTAATTTCTTGATTTCGGATACAAAACAGCACATGTTACTGTTTCTTCATTTGAGATGATGAGCTGCCGAAACGACAGACAGTCGTCCATAGGGTTTATCGACACGCAGTGGTATAAGTATCGCAGATTTCTATTAGAACTCCCAACAAATATTGAGTCCCAAGTAAACTTCGAAAATCTGAAATTTTACCCGTTTTCTCGATTTTCCTACGTTAAAGACCCCACGGTCTCGTGAATCGATACGTGACGGAATTGGTACGACGGGTGATCGTCCAGATAGTTGACTTGTACATTGTGTGCGATTTTCGCGAAAAAACACTAAATTTTTATCGGTACAATCCAATCCCGAACAAAACTCACTTTTCACCAATTTAACAAACATTTAACTAATTAACCTTAGTTAAGGACCCACAAATGCATAATTTTATTATATTAAAATTCTGGGTCGTTACATGATATGTCATTGCTATATCCAAAATCACTGTCATCGAGAGATGAATGCAGGTAGGGGTGGCAATTCCTGACTCGACTTGTTAACACACTCCAAACCCACCCGAATTTTTACAGATTAGTGTTGCGGTTGTGGATTTTTTCCCATTTTCCTTTTCCTCTGTTCAATTCCTCAGAACTAAACGCGAGAAAATGTCTTCCCTTGCAATTTTCCTTTTCTTCATCAGGTTTCTCAATAGCCAAATAGAGGGTAAGAGTTGTCTTTCCCTAAAACTTCTAATTTGTAAGTCCCCTTAATTACTTGAAACCTGGCCCCCTCCACCAAATATTATTCATGATGTAACCTTCTCATTCCAAAGAAAGATGGGCATTTGATGAGTATATTAGCCATTGATGATGGCATCTTCAGGAGGGAAAATAGATAGATTTTTATGCCTTGATGTAGACGTAAAGTGTAACGACCTAGAATTTTAATATAATAAAATTATGTGTTTATGGGTCCTTAATGGAGGTTAATTAGTTAATTATTTGTTAAATTGGTAAAAAATGGGTTTTGTTCGGGATTAGAGTGTACTGGTGAAACTTCAGTGTTTTTCCTCAAAAATCGTACACAATATGCGGGTCGACTATCTGGACGATCACCTATCCTTCCAGTTTCGTCGCGTATCGATTCGCGAGACCGCGAGAGTCTTAAATGTAAGAAAATCGAGAAAACCAGGAAATTCCAGATTTTTCCGAAATTTAGTGGGACTCCATAATTATTGGGGCTTCTAATAGAAATCCGTGCGGCTGATATCACAGTGTGCCGGTCGGTCGTGAGGACGACCGTCTGTCGTTTCAGCAGTTAATTATCTCATATGAAGAAACGACAACATGTTTTGTGTCCGAAATCAGAAAATTAGTGGGTTTTGCAATTTTCTTCCGGATTAAAGTGTAGTTGTCAAAACTCAGTATTTTTCTCCGAAATTTTTACAGTAGGTGTCGGACTGCCCCAAGTCCGGTCACCTAAAGTTTCGTTAAAATCGGATTCTATGTAGTAAGGTTTCGGATACCGTAAATGCAAAAAAAAATTCAAAAATTGGTCAAACAGTCAACCTGTCAAACGAGTTGATCGGCCAACTCTCCACACCTTATCGGTCATGTGCTGTTGCACATGATCCCATCCTATTACTTATATAAGGAGGGTTAAAACCCTCATTCTCTCACAAATTCTGCAGAGACAGACGGCTGTCCGAATCTTTTAGAGAGAGAAAGTGAGGAGAGAGAAAGGAAGAGAGAGAGAGGAGAGAGAAAGGAAAAGGGAGGTCCCCTTAGGGTTTTTCGACGTCCCCGACGTGTTGGCGGCGTCTGATTTCTTCCCCGCGCCTCGATTTGCGTGTAGGGAGAGAAAAAAGAAAGGTAGAGAGAGAAAGTGAAAGTTAGAGAGGGAGGAGCTTTATCTTGGGGTTGATCGCCCTCCCGGACGTGTTGGCGGTGCCCCTTTTTGCACTAGTTGCCTCGAAAAGCGTGAACCAGGTAAAATCCCTCTCTTTTTTTCTCTTTTTTCCCTTATTTTGCTATATTCTTTTATCTGAAGTATATGCATGTCTTTTGGTATGAATGAAAAAGGGTCGGAGACCCCTATGTGATGTTGTGATTTTATGTGGTCCATCGGGGAGCCTAGATCGGGTCCCGGGTAAATTGTATCGCCACTCTAAGGTGACGAAAAGTTGTTTTGCATGTCGTGTAAGGCAATGGAGACATCCATTAGCCTGAAAACGTTCCCTAACGGGATGGTGTGTTACCGGAGTTGGTTCACGGGCGCGAGGCCCAAGTATTTCAGTTAATCAAGCAAGGTTTGAGTTAACTAGGGTTAACCTGTGGTTAGAAAATCTAACCCAGGGTTAAGTATAGTCCATGGTTTCTCTTTGACTAGGTCAGGAGAGACGGTGTCCAGTAAGGCTCGGGGTTCCTCTGTGACTGATAGTCGGGAGATGTCGGTCTGTTTGTCTAGGTCCTCCGTGGTGCCTCTTGGACTAGGTCAGGAGTGGTTGTGTCCTGCATAGCCCGTGGTTCCTCCGTGACTGATAGTCAGGAGATGTCGGAGTCCTAGGGAGTTCAAAGTGGTTGAACATCAGATAGTGTATAGTCCGGGGTTCCTCTCTGGGTGGGTCAGAAGATGTCGGCACCATGTCTATCGGGGTCCCTTCTTGGTGGAACGTTAGGAGATGACGACATTGGTAAAGATGTCGGGGTTCCTCCATAGACTAGCCAAAAGATGACGGTAGGCAGGTTGGTCGGGGTTCCTTCATGACTGATACCCAGGGCGATGGCGACGAATACACGGTAGATGTGGCTAGTAAATTGAATAGAAAAGTATGTCCTTATTGGGCGAATGCCCATGTTGTGTGTGTAAGCTTCGGATACGAAGTGGCTTGAGTCGGTATACTCAGGGTAGGTGTATTTGTCTGAGTTAGTCTACTCAGGATTCGGTATGGAATCGTCGGATTCCCAGTGAGTTGGGTTGGTACACCCAAGGTTTGGTCATGTTCGGGTGAAAGCCGGAACAGTGTGTGTGAGTCTAAATGGCTCTATGTATGGTTATGATTTAGAGACTTGTGTAAGCTTCAGATACGAAATGGTTTGAGTCGGTATACTAAGGGTTTGTGTATTTGTCTGAGTTGGTGTATTCAGGGTTCGGTATGGAATCGTCGGATTCCCAGTGAGTTGGGTTGGTACACCCAAGGTTTGGTTGTGTTCGAGTGAAAGTCGGAACAGTGTGTGTGAGTCTAAATGGCTCTATGTATGGTTATAATTTAGAGACTTGTGTAAGCTTCAGATACGAAGTGGTTTGAGTCGGTATACTAAGGGTTTGTGTATTTGTCTGAGTTGGTGTATTCAGGGTTCGGTATGCAATCGTCGGATTCCAGGTGAGTTGGGTTGGTACACCCAAGGTTTGGTCGTGTTCGGGTGAAAGTCGGAACAGTGTATGTGAGTCTAAATGGCTCTATGTATGGTTCTGATTTAGAGAGTTTAAGCTGAACAATTGTAGGTTGTGGCCAGTTAATAGAGTCTCAGGACTCGAAATGAAACATGATTGATGATTGAAATGATAACTTGGTAACATGAATACATTCATAAATGAACCCCATAATTGGAAAGTAATGTGAGGTCGGAAACCTCGGTTAGGGTGACGTAACCCTAAGTGACCTTGAGTCACGGTTTAATATATACTGTTCTATTTTATTTTAACATGTAAATTGAACTGTTTATTATATCATTATTGATGTGTGTTATTATGTGAAAAATGGTTTAGAAGGATTGTGGTTTTATTGGGCTTCATAGTTCACTGACTTTTTATGTCAGCAGATTTCGGAACTGCTGACCAGTAAGTAAAAAGTCCAACTGGACATTTTGGAAGCTTGTACAAAATGTACCCGGCGTGATAGAGGCGCTTACTTTTGTAAAAAAGACTTGATGTAAATAATACAAGTATATGGTTTGTATAATGGCTATTGTGATGACAGATGTTATTTGCTTTTTGGAAGCATCTGATAAATATTTAAATTTCCCGCATTTCTGCGGGTAAAGTCTTCCGCTTGCGTGATTTGACGAACGGATGCGCGTCTCGGAACTTGATTACCTAAGCGCGGGTTCGGGGCGTCACAATTGGTATCAGAGCCTAAGAGCAATAACCATCATAACAAACCATACTTGTTCATGAAATACCGTAGTACATGATTTTTTGTTGTGTAGCTAGATGTATTACTGTACATCACCTATTTCGAAATCAGATAGTGATTTGGAAATTGTGTGTATGTGCAAGGATGCCTTGAATGCATAGAGTCCCCACCAAGGAGGATTGGCAGCATTATGATCAGATGACAGCCATATTGAGTCACCGTTATCCAGAGTGGCTTGGGATGACTCAACGAATCATGGAGGCCATTAAGCCGAAGGCTGTCCAGATAAATCCGGATGGAACTGCCTGGATGCCACCCCCGACTCCGATGAAGCTTACAGTACCGGCTCGGGTACGTCGTGAGATTTTGAGGCAGGTGAAGAGGGTACCGGCAGACATCAGGCCTAGTCCAGATGGGACTGGTTGGATACCTCCCCCCCTATCATCTAAGAGGCTTTCGGCACGAGAGTATCGTGCGATTTTGAACAACCGTAAGCAGAGTAAGAAGAAGTCGGTGGAGGCAAGTAGTCCGTCTACCTCGACTGAGGTTTAGATGCAGGAGTAGGGAGTCAGGAAGGGAGACTGTAGCGCATCTGTATGGTTTTGGAGTATAGTAGATTCCCTAGGCGGTCTTCTTATCACTCGACTCATAGATTTTTGGTGTATATAATTGTACAGCGGATATGATGTTTTGTATACTATGATGTAGTATGTTCATGTATATGGTGTGGTGTGTATATATTAAAGATGAAATGAATGAAATGTCTCTTTTTGGATATCGAATTCTCAATGCATTTCAGTTTCATTTTATTATTAAAAGTTCGTTACTTTATAATTATAAGTGAATCATGCCACCTCGACGAGCACCCGAGAATACCTTGGCTGGGGCATTCGAGGCTATTACAGCCCTAGCCAACCTAATTCAGCAACATCAGGCCCAAAATATGAATGGAAATAGGAATGGTAGTCGTATCCCTATTGCTACCATGCCAGAGCATGGGAATGTGACCCGATTGGAGAAGTTTAAGAGGTTTGGACCGTCGGCCTTTTCGGGCACTACTGATCCGCTGAAGGCAGAGAACTGGATCAGAAGTCTGGAAAAAGTTTTTAGGGCTATGTCCTTACCAGAAAATGACAAACCCGAGTTCGCTATCTTTCTACTTGAAGGAGAAGCGGAATATTGGTGGACCACAGTGGAAAGGACAGTTCCACCACATCAGAGGCCTGTGACTTGGGCAAAATTTACCGAATTGTTTTATGAACGCTATTTTTCAGCGTCGATGAAAAAGAGGAAGGAGATGGAGTTTCTCCAGCTGACCCAAGGAAATATGTCGGTCAGCGAAGATAAACAGAAGTTTAATCAGCTCTCGGGTTCACTGCGAGATTTGTCGAGGATGAGCAGTGGAGGGTTGAGAAATTTGAAGAAGGATTGAAGCCGGCTATTAGAGGGAAGTTGGCAGCTCAACGATTTACCTCTTTCTGAGAGATATTAGACAGAGCACTCAGAGTAGAGCGAGTGCATGAAGAACTGGCACAATCTAGTGCTGGCAAAGGCAAAGGGACAATTGGGAAGCCCTGGATAAAGGAGAATAACCGGTAGTTTACTGGGAAAAGAAAGTTCGAGGACATGAAAAGCCAAGGGTCTACAGGAAGATTGGGGCTTAAGGGAATACCCCGGTGGTCAGAGAGTTTCGAGATGTGTTTCCTGATGAATTACCAGGACTCTTTCTTACTAAAGAAATCGATTTTACAATCGATGTTATTCCAGGTGTAGACTCGATATCTAAAACACCGTATCGGATGGCTCCGGCTGAGTTGCAAGAACTGAAGATTCAGTTGCAAGACCTATTAGATAAGGGTTTGATCCGCCCTAGTGTTTCACCATGGGGAGTATCGGTGTTATTTGTCCGAAAGAAAGACGGGAGTCTGCATCTGTGTATAGACTATCGTTTGCTGAATCAAGCAACGATCAAGAATAAGTATCCTCTCCCCAGGATCGATGATCTATTTGATCAGTTGCAAGGCGCTCAAGTGTTTTCAAAGATTGATTTACGGTCCGGCTATCACCAATTGAGGCTCAAAGAAGAAGATATTCAGAAGACAACATTCCGAACTCGGTATGGTTACTACGAGTTCTTGGTGATGCCTTTTGAATTGACAAATGCACCTATGGCCTTTATGGAGTTGATGAATCGTCTTTTCAGGCCGTACTTGGATAAGTTTATTGTGGTATTTATTGATGATATCTTGGTGTACTCACCTAGTCGTGAGAAGCACACTGAGCACTTGAGGATTACGCTATAGACATTGAGAGATAATCAGCTGTATGCTAAGTTCTCCAAGTGCGAGTTTTGGATGGAAGAGGTAGCATTTCTTGGGCATATTGTGTCAAGAAATGGAATATCTATTGATCCCTCCAAGATTCAGGCAGTAACCGATTGGGCAAAGCCATCCACTGTTACCGAAGTTCGAAGTTTTCTGGGATTGGCTGGGTACTACCGCAGATTTGTAGAAGGTTTCTCGAAGATAGCAGCTCCATTAACGGAATTGACTAAGAAAGATGTGAAGTTCGAATGGACGGCATCTCGGGAGCGAAGCTTTTAAGAATTAAAGAAGAGATTAACAACCGCTCCAGTATTGGCAACTCCCTCAGGATTTGGAGGAATTGAGGTGTAATTGTGATGCTTCCGGTAAGGGACTCGGTTGTGTCTTAATGCAAAACAAAAAGGTCATTGCTTATGGTTCGAGACAACTTAAGATTCACGAACGGAATTATCCCACGCATGACCTGGAGTTAGCTGCGGTAGTGTTCGCACTAAAAATTTGGAGGCATTATCTTTATGGAGAGAAGTTGGTGATCTATAGTGATCACAAGAGTTTAAAGTATTTATTCTTCCAAAAGGAACTCAATATGCGACAACGTAGATGGATGGAATTCTTGAAGGATTATGACTATGTAATCCAATATCATCCTGGTAAGGGTAACGTGGTTGCTGATGCCCTGAGTAGAAAGACAGTTGGATCTGTAGCATATATGAGGGCAGAGCGATAGAAGATGATCGAAGAATTCAAGAGTTGGAATCTGAGTCTAGGATTCCAGGGTAATAGTGCCAAGTTGGCTAGTATTCAGGCCAAGCCAGTGTTATTACAGAAGATTCAAGAAGCACAGTTGGAAGATCAGGAGATCAAAGTTATCAGAGATAAGATTCTTCAAGGAAAAATGGGTGATTTTGAAGAATCTGAAGATGGAATACTTCGATTCAAAGGTCGAATCTGTGTGCCTGGAAACCCTGAGTTGAAGAATGAACTGCTCAATTAGGTACATCGATCTCGTTTTGCGGTGCACCCTGGAAGTACAAAGATGTATCAGGATGTAAAGAATAACTACTGGTGGAACGGCATGAAGAGAGAAATTGCAGAGTATGTATCTCGATGCCTTGTTTGTCAACAAGTCAAGGCAGAACATCAAAAACCACCTGGATTGTTACATTCATTGCCTATTCTGGAGTGGAAATGGGAGCACATTACGATGGATTTTGTAGTGGGGTTACCAAAAACAAGGAGTGGACATGATGCTGTTTGGGTGATAGTTGATCGATTGACGAAGTCGGCTCACTTTCTTGCTATCAAGGATACCATAACCCTGGAAAATTTATCAAAGTTGTACATCAAGGAGATTGTGAAGCTGCATAGTGTGTCGGTATCTATTGTGTCAGATCGCGATCCGCGATTTACTTCTTGATTTTGGAGGAGCTTGCAGGAAGCTTTAGGTACGCAGCTAAACATGAGTACAGTTTATCATCCACAAATCGATGGACAGTCTGAGCCCACAATACAAACTTTAGAAGATATGATGCGCACTTGCAATCTGGACTTTCAAGGAAACTGGGATGATCACTTGCCATTGATCGAGTTTGCATATAATAACAGTTATCAGGCAAGTATTCAAATGGCTCCTTACGAGGCCTTGTACGGCAAGAGTTGTCGGTCACTAGTATCTTGGACTGAAGTAGGGGAACGTAAACTAGTGGGACCTGAGTTGGTGCAAGAATCAACAAAGAAGATCGAGTTGATTCGATCGAGGTTATTAGCTGCACAAAGTCCACAGAAAAGCTATGCAGATGGAAAGCGCCGAGACTTAGAGTTTCAAGCCGGTGACCATGTCTTCTTGAAAATCTCTCCATCAAAAGGTATTGTACGATTCGGAAATCGGGGAAAGTTAAGTCCACGATTCATTGGACCTTTTGAGATTTTGGCTAAAATAGGAGGTGTAGCCTACCGTTTGGCGTTACCACCAATGTAACGACCCGGAATTTTAATATAATAAAATTATGTGTTTATGGGTCCTTGATGAAGGTTAATTAGTTAATTAATTGTTAAATTAATAAGAAGGGGATTTTGCTCAGGGTTGAAGTGCACCGAGGAAATCTCAGTATCATTTGGCAAAAATTCGCACACAGTGTGCCGGTCGACTGCCGGGACACACCCCTACCGTATCGGTTCCGTCAAGTATCATTTCGCGGGACCGCGGGGCCATTATGTGATAAAATTGAGAGAAACGGGAAATTTCCATATTTCCAGAAATTAAGTGGGACCCAATATCTGTTGGAGATTCTAATAGAAATCCGTGCGGTTAGCACTAATGCGTGTCGGTCGGCCGTGGGGACTAATGTCTGTCGTCACGGCAGTTAGTTATCTCAAACGAAGAAACGGCGACCTGTTTTGTGTTCGAAATCAGGAAATTAGTGGGTTTTACAATTTTCTTCCGGACTAAAGTGTAGCCGTCAAAACTCAGTATTTTTCCCAAAATTTTTACAGTAGGTGTCGGACTGCTCCAAGTTCGGTCACCTAAAGTTTCGTCAAAATCGGATGTCATTAAGTAGGATTACGGATGCCGTATATGCGAGAAAATACGGAATAATAGTCAAATGGTCAACCCGTTGACTTGGTCAACGGGGACCATTAATGGTGGTCATGTGCATGGCACATGACCCTTGCATTATAAATAGGGGGCAACCCCTTTTATTATCACGTTTTTGCAACAGTGAGGGATTCTGCCACAACATATTGTAGAGAGAGAAAGAGGAGAGAGAAAGAAGAGAGAAGTGGGTCCATGAGGTTTTTCGACGTCCCCGACGCGTTGGCGGCGTCCGATTTTCTCTCCGGCATCTCGTTTTGCGTGTAGAGAGAGAGAAAAAGGTAGAGAGAGAAAGTGGAGAGAGAAAGTTGCATGCGCTCTACCCCGGGGTTGATTGTCGTTGGGAACGCGTTGGTGACATCTGTTTTTGCCTACGAGGCCTCGAAACGCGTGAAACAGTAAAACCCCTCCATTTTCTTCACTTTTTCCGCTTATTTTGCTATATTATTTCATGTGATGTATATGCATGTCTTTTAACATGAATGAAAAAAGGGCGGAGACCCCTATATGATGTTGTGATTTTATGTGGTCCCTCGGGGAGCCCAGATCGGGTCCCGGGTAAATTGTATCGCCACCCTAGAGTGACGAAAAGTTGTTTTGCATGTCTTGTAAGGCTATGGAGACATCCATTAGCCAGGAAACGCTCCCTAACGGGACGGTGTGTTACCGGAGTTGGTTCACGGGCGCGAGGCCCAAGTATTTCAGTTAATCAAGCGAGGCTTGGGTTAACTGGGGTTAACCTGTGGTTAGAAAATCTAACCAGGGTTCAGTATAGTTCGTGGTTCCTCTTTGACTAGGTCAGGAGAGACGGTGCCCAGTAAGGCCCGGGGTTCCTCCGTGACTGATAGTCGGGAGATGTCGGTCTGTTTGTCTAGGTCGTCCGTGGTGCCTCTTGGACTAGGTCAGGAGTGGCGGTGTCCTGCATGGCCCGTGGTTTCTCCGTGACTGATAGTCAGGAGATGTCGGAGTCTTAGGGAGTTTAAAGGGGCTGAACATCAGATAGTGTATAGTCCGGGGTTCCTCTCTGGGTGGGTTAGAAGATGTCGGCACCGTGTCTATCGTGGTCCCTTCTTGGTGGAACGTCAGGAGATGTCGGCATTGGTATAGATGTCGGGGTTCCTCCGTAGACTAGCCAGAAGATGACGGTAGGCAGGTTGGTCGGGGTTCCTTCATAACTGATACCCAGGGTGATGGCGGCGAATACACGGTAGATGTGGCCAGTCAATTGAATGGAAAAATGTTCTTATTGGGTGAATGCCCATGTTGTGTGTGTAAGCTTCGGATACGAAGTGGTCTGAGTTGGTATACTCAGAGTTGGTGTATTTGTTTGAGTTGGTGGACTCATAGTTCGGTATGGAATCATCGGATTCCAGGTGAGTTGGGTTGGTATACCCAAGGTTTTGTCATGTTCGGGTGAAAGCCGGAACAGCGTGTGTGAGTCTAAATGACTCAATGTATTATGGTTATGATTTAGAGACTTTAAGCTAAACATTTGTGGGCTGTGGCCAATTAATAGAGTCTTAGGACTCGAAATGAAACATGATTGATGATCGAAACGATAATTTGGTAATATAATACATTCATAACTGAACCTCATAATTAGAAAGTAATGTGAGGTCGGGAACCTCTGTTAGGGTGACGTAACCCTAAGTGACCTTGGGTCACAATTTATTATATACTGTTCTATTTTACTGTAACATGCAAATTGAACTGCTTATTATATCATTATTGATGCGTGTTATTATATGAAAAATAGTTTAGAAGGATTGTGGTTTTATTGGGCTTCATAGCTCACTGACTTTTTGTGTCAGCAGATCTTGGAGCTGCTGACCAGTAAGTGAAAAATCTATCTGGATATTTTGGAAGCTTGTACAAGTTGTACCTGGCGTGATAGAGACGCCTACTTTTGTAAAACAAACTTGATGTAAATAATACAGGTATATGGTTTGTATGATGGCTATTGTGATGACAGGTATTATTTGCTTTTTGGGAGCATCAGATAAATGTTTAAATTTCCCGCATTTTTGCGGGTAAAGTCTTCCGCTTGCATGATTTGACGAACGGACACGCGTCTCGGAACTTGATTCCCTAGGCGCGGGTTCGGGGCGTCACAATTGGTATCAGAGCCAATAGCAATAACCATCACACAAATCATACTTGAGCATATTACACCTAGGAACCGTTGGATAGGCGATCCCTTAGAGATTTATTTGATATTCCTAGTTGAGTGATTGTTGTACATGTCATGTTTCGAAATCAGACATTGATTTGGAATTTGTACATGTGCAGGAATGGCAAGGACGCACCGAATTCCCACAAAGAAGGAGATAGCTCTGTTTGAATGGGCGGTGACTATGCAGAGAAGACGTCACGCCGGATGGTCGTGTTACCGCACTATACACCTAAAGGCGGTAAAACCACTCCGTAAGGGATTGACCGCACAAGCAATGCGCGAATCCCTAAGAAAGAGCGAGATTGATTGGATTTTGAGAGAGGCTAGACCTGAGACAGAGGATCAGGCACCGCAGGAGGGTAGTGTAGCAGTCTCACCGATAGAGGTTGAGACGTACGAAGTATAGGATCATGGTGGAAGAGCGTGGTGCATCTATATCGTTTTGGCGTTTTGGAATATAATAGATGCCTATTCGATCTTTTCATCATTAGATCACTTTTTGTATATGTACAGCTACATGATGTTTTGTATACGTTGGTGTACTATATACTGTACAGTGTTGCTTTGTATATATTAAAGATGAAGTAAATGAAATGTCTCTTTTTGGATATCGAATTCTCAGTGCATTTTAGTTTTATTTTATTATTAAAAGTTCTTTACTTTATAATTATAGGTGAATCATGCCACCTCGACGAGCACCCGAAAATACCTTGGCTGGGGCATTCGAGGCTATTACGGCCCTAGCCAACCTAATTCAGCAACAACAGGCCCAGAATATGAATGGAAATGGGAATGGTAGTCGTATCCCCATTGCTACCATGCCAGAGCATGGGAATGTGACCCGATTGGAGAAGTTTAAGAGGCTTGGACCGTCGGCCTTTTCGGGCACTACTGATCCGCTGAAGGCGGAGAACTGGATTAGAAGTTTGGAAAAAGTTTTTAGGGCTATGTCTTTGCCAGAAAATGACAAGCCCGAGTTCGCTATCTTTCTACTTGAAGGAGAAGCGGAACATTGGTGGACCACAGTGGAAAGGACAGTTCCACCGCATCAGAGGCCCGTTACTTGGGCAAGATTTACTGAATTGTTTTATGAGCGCTATTTTTCAGCGTCGATGAAAAAGAGGAAAGAGATGGAGTTTCTTCAGCTGACCCAAGGAAACATGTCGGTTAGCGAGTATGAACAAAAGTTTAATCAACTCTCGAGGTTCGCTGCGAGATTTGTCGAGGATGAGCAGTGGAGGGTTGAGAAATTTGAAGAAGGATTGATGCCGGCTATCAGAGGGAAATTGGCAGCTCAACGATTTACCTCATTCTCAGAGATATTAGATAGAGCACTCAGAGTAGAGCGAGTGCATGAAGAACTGGCACAGTCTAGTGCTGGCAAAGGCAAAGGGACAGTTGGGAAGCCCTGGATAAAGGAGAATAACCGGCAGTTTACTGGGAAAAGAAAGTTCGAGGACATGAAAAACCAAGGGTCTACAGGAAGATTAGGGCTTAAGTGCGAGAAATGTGGTCAGGGTCATTTGACCAAGGACTGTAGAGTGAAGGTTTGCTTCCAGTGCGGAAAGCCTGGACACTTCAAGAAGGATTGCCCTAAGGCTCAACCACTAGCGTTGGAAGGCGGAAAAGGAAGAGTGTTTGCAATTACCCAGGAAGAGGCACAGCAGACCGAAGGTGTCATCGAAGGTAAACTTTTAGTATTTCAAGTACCTGCTTATGCTTTGATTGACACTGGTGCTACACATTCGTTTGTCTCTACTCGTTTTGCTAAACACATAAGTTACAAGCCTGATACACTCAAAAGCATGATGTCTGTATCTACACCATCAGGGAAAGTTCTGTGCACAAAAACAGTCTATGATAGGTGTCCCATACTTGTCAATAGTGTACGGATGTTAGTAGATCTAATCGTGTTAGACATGAAGGATTATGATGTTATCCTAGGGATGGATTGGTTGGCTAATTACCATGCAGTGGTAGATTGTAATGCCAAGAAAGTGATATTTCGAATTCCGGACATCCCAGAGTTCGAAATGCAGGGGATTATCCGAGGTCAAGCACCTAAGCTAATATCCGCAATTAAAGCATGTCACCTTCTAGACAAGGGGTGTACTGGGTATTTAGCTGCAGTGGTGGTCGATAAAGATGAAGATGACACTTTAGGGAATACCCCGGTGGTCAGAGAGTTTCGAGATGTGTTTCCTGATGAATTACCAGGACTCTCTCCTACTAGAGAAATCGATTTTACAATCGATGTTACTCCGGGTGTAGACTCGATATCTAAAACACCGTATCGGATGGCTCCGGCTGAGTTGCAAGAACTGAAGATTCAGTTGCAAGACCTATTAGATCAGGGCTTGATCCGTCCTAGTGTTTCACCATGGGGAGCACCGGTGTTATTTGTCCGAAAGAAAGACGGGAGTCTGCGTCTGTGTATAGATTATCGTCTGCTAAATCAAGCGACGATCAAAAATAAGTATCCTCTCCCCAGGATCGATGATCTATTTGATCAGTTGCAAGGCGCCCAAGTGTTTTCAAAGATTGATTTACGGTCCGGCTATCACCAATTGAGGGTCAAAGAAGAAGATATTCAAAAGACAGCATTCCGAACTCGGTATAGTCACTACGAGTTCTTGGTGATGCCTTTTGGACTGACAAATGCACCTGCGGCCTTTATGGAGTTGATGAATCGTCTTTTCAGGTCGTACTTGGATAAGTTTATTGTGGTATTTATTGATGATATCTTGGTGTACTCACCTAGTCATGAGAAGCACGCTGAGCACTTGAGGATTACGCTACAGACATTAAGAGATAATCAGCTGTATGCTAAGTTCTCCAAGTGCGAGTTTTGGATGGAAGAAGTAGCATTTCTTGGACATATTGTGTCAAGAAATAGAATATCTGTTGATCCTTCCAAGATTCAGGCAGTAACCGATTGGGCAAGGCCATCCACTGTTACTGAAGTTTGAAGTTTTCTAGGATTGGCTGGGTACTACCGCAGATTTGTAGAAGGTTTCTCGAAGATAGCAGCTCCATTAACGGAATTGACTAAGAAAGATGTGAAGTTCGAATGGACGGCATCTCGGGAGCGAAGCTTTCAAGAATTAAAGAAGAGATTAACAACCGCTCCAGTATTGACAACTCCCTCAGGATCTGGAGGATTTAAGGTGTATTGCGATGCTTCCAGTAAGGGGCTCGGTTGTGTCTTAATGCAAAACAAAAAGGTCATTGCTTATGGTTCGAGACAACTCAAGATTCACGAACGGAATTATCCCACGCATGACCTGGAGTTAGCTGCGGTAGTATTCGCACTAAAAATTTGGAGACATTATCTTTATGGAGAGAAGTTGGTGATCTATAGTGATCACAAGAGTTTAAAGTATCTATTCTCCCAAAAGGAACTCAATATGCGACAGCGTAGATGGATGGAATTCTTGAAGGATTATGATTATGTAATCCAGTATCATCCTGGTAAGGGTAACGTGGTTGCTGATGCCCTGAGTAGAAAGACAGTTGGATCTGTAGCATATATGAGGGCCGAGCGATGGAAGATGATCGAAGAATTCAAGAGTTGGAATCTGAGTCTAGGAGTCCAGGGTAATAGTGCCAAGTTGGCTAGTATTCAAGCCAAGCCAGTGTTATTACAGAAGATTCAAGAAGCACAGTTGGAAGATCAGGAGATCAAAGTTATCAGAGATAAGATTCTTCAAGGAAAAATGGGTGATTTTGAAGAATCTGAAGATGGAATACTTCGATTCAAAGGTCGAATCTGTGTGCCTAGAAATCCTGAGTTGAAGAATGAACTGCTCAATGAGGCACATCGATCTCGTTTTGCGGTGCACCCCGGAAGTACAAAGATGTATCAGGATATGAAGAATAACTACTGGTGGAACGGCATGAAGAGAGAAATTGCAGAGTATGTATCTCGATGCCTTGTTTGTCAGCAAGTCAAGGCAGAACATCAGAAACCACCTGGATTGTTAAATTCATTGCCTATTCCCGAGTGGAAATGGGAGCACATTACGATGGATTTTGTGGTGGGGTTACCAAAAACAAGGAGTGGTCATGATGCCGTTTGGGTGATAGTTGATCGATTGACGAAGTCGGCTCACTTTCTTGTTATAGCCTGAAAACGTTCCCTAACAGGACGGTGTGTTACCGGAGTTGGTTCACGGGCGCGAGGCCCAAATATTTCAGTTAATCAAGCAAGGTTTGAGTTAAGTGGGGTTAACCTGTGGTTAGAAAATCTAACCAGGGTTAAGTATAGTCTGTGGTTCCTCTTTGACTAGGTCAGGAGAGACGGTGTCCAATAATACCCGGGGTTCCTCCGTGACTGATAGTCGGGAGATGTCGGTCTGTTTGTCTAGGTCTTCCGTGGTGCCTCTTGGACTAGGTCTGGAGTGGCGGTGTCCTGCATGGCCCGTGGTTCCTCTGTGACTGATAGTCAGGAGATGTCGGAGTCCTAGGGAGTTTAAAGTGGTTGAACATCAGATAGTGTATAGTCGGGGGTTCCTCTCTGGGTGGGTCAGAAGATGTTGGCACCGTGTGATTTGCGATAGATCGCAGGAAGTTATGAGAGCCTGACTGGGCTTCTATATGTATGATGTGATGTGATTTTGACATTGTAAGGCAATGGTAGAGTCCATTGGCCTGGTTAAGTTCCCTATCGGAACTACTCTTGTATGATGTGATGTTTGTTTTAAGGCAATGGTAGGTCCATTGGCCTGGTTAAGTTCCCTATCAGAACGAATCTGATAAGATGTGATGTTTTAAAGGCATTGGTAGGGTCCATTGGCCTGGTAAAAGTCTCACCTTGGGACAACCTTTGTGTATGATGTGATGTTGTTGGGACATGGTAAGGTGATGGATTGGTCCATCGGCCGGGTAATGTTCCACACCAGAACGGTATACCCTTGGACTTGGTCCACGGGCATGAGGCTTTATTCAAGCAGGGCCTGAATAATTGGGGATTTCCTATGGTTAGAAAACCTAACCTACGTGAACTGCTATCTGTGGTCCCTCTTTGGCTAGGTCCGGAGAGGTGGTATTTATTCTGAGCCCGGGTTCCTCCGTGACTGATAGTCGGGAGAGTTAGGACGACATTGGGCCATGGGCTCAAGGTTGGATTGGGGTCTATGGACCCAGTGATGTATTGAGTTTACGAACTCAATGATGTTATCTTGAGGGGGCATTGGTCTGTGTCGGCAGGTATGCACCCAACAGAGGTTGTGATGATATATGATGGTAGCTGCCAAAAGTGTTGTGCCTGACAGGATTTGATGTCAGAGGTGTTGTGCCTGACAGAGGTTAATGTCAGATGTGTTGTGCCTGACAGAGGTTAATGTCAGATGTGTTGTGCCTGACAGGATTTGATGTCAGAGGTGTTGTGCCTGACATGATTTGATGTCAGAGGTGTTTCCTGGTTATTAGATGGGTGTTCCTGGCATGCCAGATGTGTTATTCCTGATAGGTCAGATGTGTTCCTGGTAATCAGATGTGTTTCCTGACAAGGGTGTCATGTCAGAGGTGTTATGCCTGACAGAGTGATATGTCGGATGTGTACCTGATAGACAGGTGTTTCCTGGTGGTCAGGTGTTTCCTGTTAGTCAGAGGTGCGTCCCTGGTTTGTCAGATGAGTTTCATTTTCCTGACAGGTTGGATGAGTTTCCTTCCTATAAGATGTGTATCCTGGCTGATCAGATGTGTATCCTGGCAATCAGATGCGTTTCCTGACAAATGTGGTTGTGTGTGTGTCGGTGTTCCCATAGAGGGAAAATATAAAATAAGTGTCAGAGGTGTGGTTCCTGACAGAGTGTGATATGTTAGAGTTGTTGTTCCTGACAGAGTGTGATGTGTCAGAAGTATTGTTCCTGACAGTTATCGGGTGAAGACCCGGGCTATGTGTAAAATATGATGATTTAAGGATTAATTGGGTTGACATACCCAATGATTGGTTATAATCGGGAGAAGTCCTGATTAGTTGATAATTGAGTCTGTGGACTCATGGATAGAGGTTGTACACGGGCGAAGGCCCAGTCGATCGAGTCTGTGGATTCAAAGATAAAGCGTGAGCGGTTATCTGAAACGGTAACCTGGTGTCGTGGATAATGACTGGATGAATTTGACAACTTGGAGGTTGGGAACCTCGAATAGGGTGAGATAGCCCTGAGTGACCTCGGGTCACGAATTACGATATTATTATTCTGCATATTATTATAATATGAGAATTGTATTGTACTACTATATCATTATTGATGAATGTTATTATGTGGAAAATAGTTTAGATTAGTTGTGGATTTTGCTGGGCTCTATGGCGCACATCTCATTTTATGTCTTCAGATTTTAAAGCGGTTACCGATTGACAAGGAGTTACACTTTAGAGTCTGGGGGTATATCGGTGCAGTTGTGGCGCCAAAAGTAAAGACTACTGTAGCTAGTGGGGTAACACATTTGCTTATCATGGGTTATTGTGATGATCAGTTGTTATTGGTTATGTAAGCTCATAAGAAAAGTTGAAAATTCCTGCATTTTCGCAGGTGAAGTCTTCCGCTGTGTGTCATTGATGACCGGGCGCGCGTCTCAGAACACGATTTCCTTAGGCACGGGTTCGGGGCGTCACAATTTCAGTCTTATAATAGTAGTAGTGTCATTAAAGAGCGTGTCCTGTGTTGGCATGCCCGTCTTGGTTATGTTTCCTTTCATCATGTTTCATTTTTAGTACTTAAAAGACTATGTTTCCAAATTTATTTGTTTCTCTCTACGTTTAATCTTCATTGTGAAGTGTGTGAACATGCAAAACATCATCGTGCTTCTTTTTCTCCTAGTATTAATAGAAGTTCCACTGTGTTTGATATCATTCATACTGATGTTTGGGGACCTTCACCTATTACCTCTATCTCTGGTTATCAATATTTGTGAGTTTTGTTGATGATTATTCTAAATGTACGTGGATTTATCTCATGAAGTCAAAAGATGAGGTTTCTACTATTTTCAAACAATTTCATATGTTAATTCAGACACAATTTGACAAAAGGATCAAAATTCTTTGATCTTATCAAGGGGGAGAGTATTTATATGGGGGGGGGGGGGTTGACTGAATATTTGACTACAAATGGGATAGATTATCAGTAAGGTTCTAAATGTCGATATTGCTCGACATGTCGAGCCGCGGAAAAAAGATATATCGGAAGATATATCGTTTATCGGTGATTTTTGGAAAAATTGTAAAAAAAAAAAGGGAAAAAACATGGAATTTTATAGTGAAACTTCAGGAAATGTTAAAATGAATGTTAATACACCTTTTAGAATAAAAACATTAAAAAAACATCAATGTACATAAGAGATGCAATGAGAAGAGAGCAAAGATGTGCGCTGACGAGTGACGATAATGTTTTAAAAAATCTTTTAAAAAATCTTAAGACTAAAGTTAGATGCTTTATTCAGTTATTCTTAACAATTAGTAAATTTTAACTTTAATTATAGCCTATAGGGAGTTAAAAAAAGACACTGTATTTAAAAACATATAAAATTTAAGATTAGATGCTTTAATTTTTTTAACCCTTGAACATTGTATTTTTTAATCCTTGAATACTGTATTTTTTTAACCTTTGAATACTGTATTTTTTAATCCTTGAATACTGTATTTTTTTTAACAAAAATTTTTAACCCTTGAACACTGTATTTTTAAAAAAGATGTTTTAAAAAAAATTATAAAAGTCAAAATTATAAAGGGAGTAACAAGTTGACATTAATTTCTTTTATTTTTTAAAAACCAAAATTAGATGCTTTAACCTTAAAGGTTATTGAATCTTAACCACAGTTAAGAGGGACACCCCTTTAACCTAAGAGTTTAGGAAAAAAAAATTCACAAGAGCTAGCGCAGGTTAACCATAGTTAAAGGCTGGTTAAGGCGGCTTTGTGAGGTTATGAAATATCTTAAGGGTATAATAGTAATTTTACTAACATGGATAACAAAAAATCTTAAGGAACTTAGGTTATTTGCTAATTAGGAAACAATA
This sequence comes from Tetracentron sinense, assembly GCA_015143295.1. Classification (NCBI taxonomy): domain Eukaryota; kingdom Viridiplantae; phylum Streptophyta; class Magnoliopsida; order Trochodendrales; family Trochodendraceae; genus Tetracentron; species Tetracentron sinense. The sequence goes on from JABCRI010000566.1 coordinate 44,090, forward strand.
TTGAGTTAATATGTTATTATTAATAATTTATTTACAAATTATGAAAACTTAAGGGCCTTATACGCAAAAGCCCATATTATTAAGAGTTAATTACTCTCAGTCTCTCACATTTAGTAACCCAAAACACAAAAGAAAAAAAAAACGCAGAAGATGAAAAAGAAGAGGGGAGAGGGTTTACTCACTCACCTCAGGCTTCAGACCTTTGGTGGCTCAGGTGGCGACGGCGACCCTTCTCTCGGCTCTCGCAACGGCGACCTCCATGCTCCGGGTATGTTCTTCTTCCTTCATCCTCTCTTCTTCTTCCTCCTTTCTCCTCTCTTCTTCCTTCTTTCTCCTCTCGTCTTTTTATTTTTTTCATTTTCTGTTTCAAACAAAGTGAACCCTAACAGGGTTTCACGAAAAAAAATTCCACACAAAAAATAAAACCAGAAAGGGGTTTATTTTTTCTTGTTTTGGATGTTTTTGGATGATTTGGTCAATATTGGTGGGGTTATTGCCGATATCTACGATATATCGACAATAACACCCGATACTGTGTAATTTTTTTTCTAAATGGTGTAGATCAATGTTACCTAGTTCGCTCGGTTCGAATTCGGGTTCGTAATTCGCAATTCGCCACTCTAGAGTGAACCCGGTTCGCTAAGGGTAGGATGAGTCGGTTCGCTTCTCAGTTCGCTTCTCGGTTCGCTTAGGTTTTTAGTTTGGTTTGCTAGCTTGGTTCGCTTATATAATATTAATATATTATATAAATAATTGGTAAATAAATATATTATAATAATTATTTTAAAAATGCATTAAAAATAAGAAAAAAACAAAAAAAATGGTTTTATGGCCGGTTCGTGAACCCAGAAAACAAATTCGCCAAATTCAAGTATAAGTTTGCTGAACTTAAAGAACAAATTCGTTAAATCCAACAAAAAGTTCGCTGAATCCAAACAAAAAGTTTGCGGAATCCGAGAAACAAATTCGCTGAACCATAGCTATTGGTTTCGTTGATTTTCACGAACCAGAACGAACTGAACACAAACTGGTTCACTCCGAACCAATTCGCGGTTCGAACTAGTGGGTAGCGAACTAGGTAACCTTGGTGTAGATGCATCGGTCTCCACCGATACCCGAAATATATCGCGATATATCGCTGATATTTTCGATATTTCGAACCTTGATTATCGGTACTCTTGTCGGTACACCCCTCAACAGAAGGTGTGGTTGAAAGAAAAAATCGTCATTTGTGGGAGGTAACTCGCGCTCTCCTATTAGAGAGTAATGTTCAAAAGTGTTTTTGGTTGAAGTTGTCCTAACTGCTGTATTTCTTAGTAATCGATTCCTCTCTCTCGTGTTTTGCACTTCAGTCTCCTTTCATTCTTAAAACCTAAGAGTCTTCTATTTTTTGATTTCCCCAAAGTATTTGGTTGTGTTGTTATGTGCATATCTTGGGCTCCAAAAAAACTAAGTTTGACCCACGCTCTTAGGAGTCTTCCTTGAGTATTCCTTCTCATCATAAGGGATACAAATGTTATCATTTTTATTCTCGTAAGAATTTTCTAGATGGATATTACATTCTTTTGAGTCTATTTCTTTCTATTTCATCATTCCTCCCTTCAGGGAGATTGATTAGAAGGGAGAAAGGATGCCATTGCCAATTCCGGTCTACCTCCCTCATCACTTGGCTCTTTATGACTCGGTGACTGCTGCTCAAGAGGAGAATGTTAGAAAATAGGGGGAAATTCAAGTCTATCACTGAAGGCAAAAGCAAACCGGACTTAGACCAATCCTCTCCTCGGATGACTAGGTAAAATCTTTCCTATAATACTTCTTTGCCTCTAGTGTTTTATTGATGAATCTACTATTTCCATTGCTCTCAGGAAGGGTAAGAGGTCTTGTACTCAACCTCCTATGCTAACTTGTATCTTATAAAGCGTTTTTTCTTCTAATAGGTCTTTTGTGTCTTCACTATCATGATTTCCATTCCATCGTGTTATCGATGCTTTAAACCCCAATGTGGAGAGAAGCAATGTAGAAGAGATTAATGCCTCTAGACAAAAATAATACTTGAGAGATGGTAGATATTCCTCAAGGAAAAACTCTTGTGGGATGTGAATAAGGTTAGTAGCCAAAGACTACACTCAGACTTATGGCATTGACTACCAGGAGAACATTTAACCCAGTAGCAAAGATGAATCAATTCGTGTTATCTTATCATTTTGGGCCAGCAATCAGTCGTGAACCACTTTACCAATGATTGTCAAAAATGCTTTTCGTCATTGTACTTTGAAGTAAGAAGTTTTTGTCTTCTCCTGTATTTCACCTTGAAGGAAGGAAAAGAGTGTGCAAGTTGAGAGGCTTTATATCTTAAAAATCTCCTAGAGCCTCGTTTGAAATGTTAGTGCTACTGTAAAAAGAGAAGGGGATACTCACAAAGTCAGGTGATCCCTACATATTTGTCATCACAATGATAGCTACAACTTTGCGTGTATGTAGATCATATAGTTGTCACATGAAACAATATGACAAGATTGAACACTGAAGAGTAATCTAGTCAAGTGATTTGTAGATCAATGATCTAGGTCTTCTTAAGTACTTCTTGGGAATAGAGGTTGCTAGATCTCGCGATGACATCTTTATATCCTAGAAAGTACATCTTAGATCTCTTACAAGACATTGGAAAGCTTGTGACCAAATTGGCTGACACTCCGATTGAACAAAATCACAAAGTAATGAAATATATGTAGTTCCTCGCAAAATGTTTGTAATTTCAACGATTTGGGCGGCTAATCTATCTCTCTCTCACGAGGCCTGATTGCCTATTTGTGAGTATAGTGAGCAGTTTATGCATGCTCTCAAGTCCACACATTTCGACGTAGTATACAAATTTTGAGGTATCTCAAAATCATCTCCAGGTAAATACTCTATTCAAAGAACATGGGCATTGCAGTTAGGCTTATACAATGTAGATTGGGTAGGTGCTAAAAATGAATAGAAACTCGACAATCCGGTACTGTACATTTGTTGGAGGTAATTTGGTCACATGGCGCCACAAAAAACCCAAGTATGCTCTAGCGCAAGGTAGATTTGGGTTATATGTGCGTTATGGGCTAACGATCCTCATTCAAAGTTGAATTTCCAATTGAAGGGACCTATAACTTATACTGTGAGAACCAGTCACAATCAGTAGCTCATAGCTAGTGTTACATGATATAA
>JABCRI010000567.1:0-55527 GCA_015143295.1 Tetracentron sinense
GAGGCCGTATGTCTCCTGTGGTGGCCGACACGCCGAAATCCATCCTTGATCTATCCTTTTCGCCTAAACCTACATCGTCCCACCATTTCCAAACCGGGTCGGATTTTGCGATCTCATTCTTCTAACGCTCTATTTCAATAAATCCTAGTGTTGGATTGTTCGACGAATCCTGAGGCCGTATGCCCGATTTTTCTCGCCGACACAGCTGAAACCATACCTTGGATACTATACTTCAGCCTAAACCACATCGTCCCACCATTACCAAACCGGGGATTGGATTCTTGATACTCATTTCTTCTGCGGCATCTAATTTCAATACATCCTAAGGCATAGAGTTGGTTTCTCAGCTAAGTGAGGCGTAATGCCCAATTTGGGCGCCGAACGCGGCCTGAAATCATACTTGGATACAGACTTTCGGCCTAACCAATCATCTTCACCATCCCAATCGGGTTCCGGAATTTTGATCTCGTTTTCTTCTATCTCTAGTCAATACTACCTAACTGTTGGAGTTGTTTCCGGGCCGAATCCGAAGGTGTCGCGTCGCCCCGATTTGGGCACGGAGGTGGATCCCTACTTGGTACTATATCTATAACACAAAGCCTAAAATCTATATGTGTCCCACCATTTCCAAACCGGGGTTCCATTTTTTGATCATTTTCTTCTAACGCGTCTATGTATACATCCTAAGGATTGGAGTTTGGTTTTGAGTTGAATCTGATGCCGTATGCATAATTTGGGCGTCGCGAATGGTTTTAATCCATCTTGGATCCGATCTTCGCCTCACCTAAATCTCCCACAATTTCCAAACCGGAGGGTCGGGATTTTAGATCCACTCATTTCATTCTAAACCGCGTCTATTTCAACTACATCCAAGTGGTGAGAGTTTTTCGAGGCGAATCCGAGCCGAATGCCCGATTTTGGGTGCCAAACACGACCCAAAATCCATATTGGGATACTGTCCTATGGTGCGAAACCACATCGCCCACCATTTCAATCGGGGCTCGGATTTTGATCCCGTTTCTTCACTGCATCTATTTCAATACATCCTAAGTGTTGGAGTTGGTTTCGGCGAATCTGAAGCCGTATGCCCGCTTTGGGCGCCGACACGGCCGAATCCATACTTAGATCTCTACTTCGGCTACAACCTACATCCTCCCAACATTTTCCAAAACGGGGGTCACATTTCGATCCTGCTTTCTATACGAGTCTATTTTAATACATCCATATGTTTTGGAGTTGGTTTCAAGCAACTCCGAGGTCAGTTCCGCACTGCTTGTACAACTGGATTTATAAAAACATACTTGTTAATTTGTTGTACATAAATGAGCCTTGTGCACTGGGTTAGGAATGTCCCTCATTCCTTGGGCCGCTCATACGTGCCGCTTTACCATAAAAGGGTCCGTGATGTTGGCGCTCATGATCTTTCATAGATATAAATTTTTTTAGAACCTCTTCCTTGACCAGTCTTCGGTCCAACTTGTTAAGCACGTTACATCGTGAATGACATCAGTGACGAAAAAAACGTGAACATAATATTCCCTTTTGTTTTATGTCTTAACGTCAATTCAGTGTTTCGTATATCTGAATGTGAGACCCGAATCTAATATCCTGTTTCGATCTTGTTGTAATAAGGTAGTTTTAGTATTTTATATTTTTTATATGTCTTATGTATTAATATCTAATTGGTGGGTGTGATCAAGACTTAATCAAGTTTAAGAGAATGGAAGCCTTAACCTACCCTCAACTAGAGGAACTCTAGTTTTTTTCACCGTTTATCGAATCGAGTTATTCTTTAATCTTAGAAAGAATATTGAATCCTCTTTAATGTTCATTTTGATCATATTTCTTCCTGATTTGTTAGTCGATGTTCAGTCAAATGTTATATTTCCGAGTGGGGTCTGCTGAAGTTCTGGTTTTGCGTAATTCCCATCCCAGACCAGTCAGCTTTAGAGCCCATTTAGGTAATTAAAAACTCAAAATTGGATTTATCTATTAGAATTAAAATAATGTTCCCCTTGTGATATGAGTCCACGAATTTGAACCATCGTCATCTATCGAGCGAGTCAAAAGTTAGAGTCCAAAATACCACATGGGAAATCTCGTCTGCTGTGGACGCTCGAGCATCGTCAAAACTGATGATCAGGGTTGCCCGCGCAGACCCATAACAAAACCGGTGTGATTGCTCACTCGTAATGTTTAGACATTTGATCGTCCCTCACTGACAATCGTCGTTAAGCGCACACCCTGTTTCATTAAAAGACAACGGATTTTGTGATTTATAACTCCTTGAACTATAAATAGGGGGCTTCTATTCCGGGTTCTTAGACTATCCTATCCTACCTCATTTCACACCTTATTTGGCCAAAAGGAGAGCGCAAAACCTAGGGTTGTTCCTAAGATAGTTTTGTGCTGGTGAAGGTGAAGATTGCATCTTAGAAGGCGGCGGAAGATTGAGAATCTTCCCCAAATCATCTTGGAAGCGATTTGGGTCCAATAGCACGATCCCTAATGGTCGATACCTTCTACTAACACTTAGTAAAGTTTTGCATGTTTAAATAAGAATGTTATGATTTATCAAGAGTATTACATGATTTATGCAAGAATTATAGGAAATAGCAGATGTTAATTTTACCCTCTTGAATGGGGTTTTGCATGGGCTATAAGCTCCATTATGTATAATAGTCGATATCTCGTCTAATCACACCATGTAGTAATATGTTTAATTGATTACTATTGGTAAACGACTACTTTATATGGACCTTGCATGTTAAGTAGATATGATGAACTTGTATATTAGAAAACTTAAGCTTGGATTTGGGTTATGCCTTATGGTTTTATGCTTTGTAGAATGTTAGTGGATTGAGCTAAAATTGTAAAGATATTATGGATGTTGGAGTGGGAGGTTGAGCTTGAATTGGATGCTCATGCTTATGTGACGGCCTATTTTATGATGGCACAAATGACACGCCATGTACACATTACAAATACATAATAATTGTTTGTTCATGCTTGAGAGTGTTTTCAATGTTATATGATGTTATTGCGATTGAGAATTAGTAAGAGATATTATTGTTTATCATTGCTAAATTAATGTTCTTAATTTAATATACCATTGGGGGTTTTTGGCAGTGTTATAATTCTCTGCAAATGAATGTGAGATTTTATACTATAATATGAGGTTTCACTGGTGATGCAAAATTCTACGTTGACTAGGATTCACAATATGATATTCGTATGAATGAGAGAATTGGGTGGGGTTTTACTATTCATGAAACTTTGTTAAGACAATCATGAAATCATGATAGGGTAATGATTTGTTTAGTATTACTATTAAATTATGCCATAAACCTTGATATGCTAATTATGCCTGTATTTTATCTTGTCAGTGTCGACCTATCGGATAGGCAAAAAAAAGGGCCCCCCTTTAGAAGGTCCTCATAGGCGGACTTCTCTAACTAGGGAGATGTAACCTAGCAATTTTCCTGGCAGAAGACCTGATGGTGGAGGCATGACCAGTTCAAATATTAATCAAGAATTTCATTATGTCTCTCTATATTAAGTATGATTGATAATTCGGTTAGGCCAAAGCTTAGAGAAGGTTTCCACCAAGAAATCTTTAACTAGATAGTATAAGACCGATATGGAGGTTTTTTTTATTGTGGGAGATCAGAATCTACGGCGATGTCCAATTCAAATGTTATTGCGATAGCTTAATGCACAACCCGCGTGTAACTTAAGATAATAGCTTTACCACCCATACAGTGGACCACAAGCATCAGCATGATACGCCTGATAGCCTGAACGAGGGCCCATGGGGGATCTCAAAAACAGAGAATAAGTGATGATCTGAATAAGCTTCGCAGTACTCTAAGCATCTCAACGCTGTTTCTCTATTGGTCTAAGATATCTCATAAGTACACAGCTAAGGTGATGATATGACACTGAACTTATCATGTGTTATTGATCGTTCATTCGTTGTCGGAACTTTCAAGGCGAGATTATTGAATTATGAATACATCACTTATCTGCATTGTGTGGATCTGATGCTACGTGGGTCGGACTTATCATACTTGTCGATCTTATCATGTTGTGTCGGAACTTATCATGCGTTGTCGTATTAAGTGATTACACGTACTTAAATATTATATGGCAACTTAGATGCATTTTCGGATAATTGAAAGTGAATTTACAGTACCTCCGTACATGAAGTATGGAACTTCTCATGTATGGATGGACATTGACACCTGAATTGCAAGTACAAAAGCTCATGAATATAGAATTACCAAGGCAATGAAACATCATCATTATCTTCTCACATATTTTCCACCTCCCGTTTATGCAATGTCATATGAACCTGTTATTTGATTATGCTATATAAACCTCCATGAATTATGCAAATGTCATATGCACCTGTTATTGATTATGCGACATGAAACCGTCATTGATTAATGAAATATTATCTGAACCTCTTATTGATTTGCCAAAGAACCTCCTGTCATGGTTATGCAAACGTCAGATGAATAGGATTGATTTTGTAACTGTCCGCATGATTTGATATTGGTTATGAGCATGAGTTATTTTTATTGTTAGTTAGATGGATATCCACTGAGCGTGTCATTTGACAGTCGACCTTTATTGTCGACGGTTTAATGCGAGTGGAATTGTGTGAATGTGGTTGAAGGATTTCTACTTCGAAATAGCAGAAGAAGGTTAGCCCTCCACCAGGTTGAGGAAGCTCGAGAGTTGGTTAGGTGGACATATTATTAGGCTCTTTGTTTTATCTTTTTGAAAAGAGATTGTAAAAGCCTTATGTGGTTCAGGATGTTTTCTTAGAACTACTCTCCTTTGTTGGTATTTACCTATCCCGATTATAATTGGGTTATGTTTCGTCAGATTGAATTTGTACAGGTGGTTTAGGTTTTGTATATCGAATTTATTATTCTCCTTTTTGGTAGACTCACCTTGTTAATGCCTTCTATGAAGTTAAGCAGGATCAAGCCGTGTAACAGCCCAAAAGTCCCCATTTGACCAATGGTAAGGATTTGGTCAGTACAAAGTGGATCAAATCCTAGGCATTAGAGTCCATATGGCTAAGACATTAGGTTTCACTAGATTAAGGGGAATTTGGTCGAACATTAGCGAAGCAAACATCGGTTCTACTAAGACTTTCTGTTTATATCTATCTTAAGTTGAGATAGTATGTTTGTAGAGCTATGCATGAATGATGACTTGGTTTTTTATTCTTTAGATTGAAGCTATACGGCATGGCACAAGAGGTTACTCAAGAAGGCCATGGAAACAGGAAGTAGTGGATGAGGCACTCCTACTGGTGAAAACGTCGGAGATATGAACCGAATACTAGAGAACATTTGCTATTTGCTATCAACTGCAGACGGCGATCCTAATCAGCAGTGCAAGTAAGGCATGGGGGGAAAAAAGGCCGCGGTTTTTCACCCACCCTGACATCAATGGAGTGGAAGCTTTAGGAGGATGGGCCCTCCCCTTCTGCTATGTAGTAATCGGATCCCGCATTTCGATTGTGCCTCTGCAACTAGAGAAGATTTTTCCGTGCCGAGCCACCGATGAGCAGAATGGTGAATTGGCCTCCTTCGCACTGGGAGGCTAGGCTGAAACATTGGTGGGATGGTCGCACTAGTAGGAAATTAAGACAAGCAGGGTACGAGGGGACGTGGGGAGAGTTCCCTCAACCATCTTTTACAAGCGATATTTCCCGTGTTTTGTCGAAGAGGGAAATCCGAAGGAGATTGAATTCTCAACTTTAGATCGGGGACTAATGTTAGTGGCGATGTATGAGGCAAATTTCGTGGAGCTTTCTAGGTTTGCAACTCATCTGTGCCCACGGAAAAAAATGGACGGCAAGGGGTTTTTGAGGAGGGTTGAAAAGATTACATCCAAGATAAGGTCTCGATTCTGTTACTCGAAACCTCTAGGGATGTCTACCAACGTGCTGCTATAGCTGAGAAAAATTCAAAAGAGTTTTTGAGAAAGATGGAGATGTTTCCCAGTATAGTAGGTTTTGGCTAACAGGATAAGGGTCGAAGATGGCAATATCTGGTACCAGTTCTAGGTCACTCAGTATCAGAGACCAACTTGCACCTGTAGCCTCCTTCTCACTACTATTCATGGGCACCGATGTTTAACATTTCCATATGCAACATAAGGCAACATCAGGCAGGGGTGTGTAAATTAGTCCATGGGGGAATGTTTCATTTATGCGTATCCATACACATCGATAAAATGCCCAGTTCGTACTCAGGCAGACACCCTGCAGACTCAGCCTCAAAGGGATAAACCACTAGCTAGGCAGGTTCTTAAGTAGATGCTCCACAGCCCTCTAAGGCATCAACAACACCTCCCCGTCCGAACACCTCCAAGGTTGGGTTTTGGCCATTGCAGAGTAGGATGCCCAGGCATCGATGGCTTAGATAGAGGTACGTTCTACTTAGAATGTTTATGTTTACACTATTGAACTTGCCTGTTTAAGTAATGCTTTAGATGAATTGTATGTTGAGAAGCTTTCATTGGGATTATGGGTTCTGAATGTGTTAGAAATGTTTGTGGATGGGCCTAAATTTGTAAAAGATGGATTTGGATGTAATGGAGGTGGGGGTTGGCTTGAATTGGATGCTCATGGATATTTGGATGTCTATTGTAAGAGGGAAAAATAGGAAAGAGTATGTACCATAACAAATACATCATAAGTGTTTGTTTCAATGCTTTGCGAGTGTTTTCATGTTTAATATGATGTTATGAGAATTGAGAAACCGCACTGAGATATTATAGTTTATCATGCAATATTTGTGTTATTTATATAACTTGGGGGTTTTTGACTGTGTTAAAAATTCAATGGAAATGAATAGTGAGATTTTCTCTATACATGAGGATTTCACTTGTGATGCAAATTCTATTTGATACTGATTCTACTACTTTTATTGTTGTTGGGACTTAGTTATCTCAATTAGCTTGAAGCTATGGTAATTAGGTTTTGGCTAAGACAATAATAAGGTTATTTGGGTTTGGCTACTTGGGTTTGGGTAATAGAATTAGTAATTGAGTTTGATTGGGTTGTTTGGATATCATGTTTGGCCAATTTGGACTTGGCTTTGTTGAACCTTGGAACCATTTGCAGAAATGGGAAAAAGGGATAGTTGTGCAAAAATGGGATTCTATCCAATGAGCACAAAGAAGGTGTCGGTTAAACACTAACTTTTTCCATTAATTATCCCTTCACCAAGGTAAAACTGGGGTAGCTCCCGGGTTGCTATTCAACCTGTTCACAGAGCTTCCTTTTGATAGTTGATTCTACGTTAATTAAAGATGGTCGTAAGCATATGAAAATGCTGCTCCTGTTGATAGTTATTCTCTTTAAATTAAGATGGCATAGGCATATAAAATGTTAACTGACTGGTGTTTCCATGGGTGTAATGAAATGGCCGGCCCTCATTGGTCCCATTGCCCCCTTTTAAACATTCACCAACTCATAGAGCTTAAGCATATACAACCTAGTTTTTAGGGGAAAAAAAAACAAAATCTTAAATTTAATTTTGTTAAGCATAACTAGTACGTTAAGCCGCTGTCCCGAGTTCCGCTAATCACTACTCAAAAATATATCAATTACAAACCGACAAAGATACAAGATGACCCACAAACTTGGCCCAAATTTTTTTTTTCAGGGCCTGCACCCCTGAATCCCTACACATGATCACTGTTAGCCCCCTGGACAAATCCCGGCTCCCGCCCTTGTAATTGACAACCTTCAACTATGGTGTATTGGTGCTTGGGGATCGTGAATGTGTGGAGATGTGGTCCTTCCGAACGGCAGATCTAATTTGCGGCCACCCCCCCCGCTCACCAGAGCTCCCAACTCTGTTCTCCCAGATTACGAGGTTCCCTATGTTGACATTTTCCCCCTACACATCATCACCAATCTTGACTATCAACAAGAGGAAAAGTGGGGTGAACAATTAGAAAAAGAGAGGAAAGCAACCGAGAATCAGCAATAGCAAGCTATCTGCCCACAGACGAAAGCACGCCAGAAACCATAGTGTATGTATTGGCTTTTAGAAGATCCACTGGTGGACCCAACATTGAACCGTTTGGATCAATGATCATGTCTTGTAGCCACAAATTTTATGTGAATGTTCAAAGGATCTGCAGAAGCAACGACAGGGATGCCCCGTCTGATTTTACTTCAGGGTTACAGGTTTTTCGTTTTAGTTTGACCCTATGACCTCCTTTCCCAAAATCCCACTTGGCATCCCTCCCGCAAATTCACCAGCCAGAGAGTTTTCATTTGAGTTCTATATATCGGGTGTAAAATAGACTCAAAATTCTCTCAAGTTCTAACCTAACTCCGACACGTCTCAATTAGGTCCCACATGTCAACACACCGTGTCCCCTTTTGATACACCCCTTGATTGTTGTTAAAGATTTAGTAAACCTTAGGCACCATCCTAACCTTTGGTTTTAGCAAAAATATTAACTCCTCAAGAGGCTTTCGTACAACTTGAGAGAATCACAAGTCCTAATAATGGTTTAGAGCTTGCGTCAACTTTACGACTTTGGGCAAGCTAATGTTTCTTCCAAACTCACTTTTTTTTATGGAAAAAGACATGTTTTTATTGATTGTCTTCCAATAAGGGAATGACACACTGTTTTCCACTAACAAACACTCCCCAAATCAAAAAGAGGAGGAGTCTTTCAAAAGAAAGTGATGCTAGTATTATCGTTCGACCGATCTGGCTTTTTAAGCCTAAACATGGTAGCCGCCTTGGAAATCTTTGCGAAAGAGCCACTTCAGCTCTACATAATTAATCAAGGATTGTACCGTTTTGAACCATAGCCCAGTCTCTTAAACTCATATTTAGTAGAGCGTACCTTTGGCAGAGACGGACAAGGAAGCATGATCCGAAAATTATCAACCATAACCTCATTTTCATTTCTTCTTTCTCTCGCTTGGAAACTTTACTCCTCCTACAGGGTTTGGAGGCCAAGGATTGATTATAATTATAAAGAACACCAAATGACCTTGGCAAGTGTGCATGATGATTTGGGGGGGAAAAAAATCTTTAAAAATTAAGGACTAAAATTTTCTAACAATTACTATATCAAAGTATAAGTGTTCAAGCATTATAAGTCTCACCAAGAACGACCATTAAGTTAATTAGAATAAAATTCTTATTATTATGTTTACATAATATTTAGATAATTTTAAAACAACCAATTTTATAATTGCAATGCTTTTCCTCTTATCTTTATACATCCTTAAAAAATGGTTTGTTTAGAGAACTGGTTAATAGAGAAGTTTGAAGGCATTAAAGGTAACGAAAGAAGAGAGGCAAATACCTACACCATTATAACCAAAAAAAATACCTACCCCATTTGTCTATGGCAGGCCAATCTGACCAAAGGAAAGAGACTTCTAACCCCTAATAATGGCTGTCTATATCAGTTTTTTCATAAAAATTTATTGTGTTAGGGTTAATGCTATTTGTTTAATGGTTAAGTGCGCCACTCACAGAATATGTTTGAGGGACATCCATCTAGAGAATTTGAGAAAATAGAGGCCAATGGAACCAATTTTGGCCTAGGTGGTTCAATAGGTTTTCCTTTCCACAGTTAAAAGAGTGAGTTACGATAACAGCCAATTCTAATTGCATTCAAGATAAGTCAATTGTATATGTGGCAACTATAGATTGGATGAGGGGGAAAGAAGTGAGAATTCAAATTTGAATGTTTTTTTTCCCTTCCAATAAGCATCTCCACTATGCAATTGAATTTTCTTAATTCAATTGTAATTGGCTGTGAATCCTATCTCAAAGAGAGCAAGCGGGAAAGAAGACCTGACATGAGTAATTGAGGCCGAGGAAGATCACAAATCAGCAGCCAATTGCAATGAAAGTGAGGGAGAGCTCAATCGCACCCACAAGTCAACACCTGTCCTTGTTAACCCCTGGTAATGTGGTTAAAATTAACGAACCCTTAGGGTTCAATAATCTAACTTTGGTTTTTAGAAAAAATAAAAATAAATTATTACTCTAATGGTTAAAATTCCGCAACTAGAGTTAAATGCTTTTCTAATGTTTTTTTTTCTAAAACAACAAATGTTAGATTGTTTGAACCCTAAAGGTATGGTGATGGTGAATCTTAACCTCGGTTAACAGGGACACATGTTGACTTGTGGGTGTGATTGAACTCTCCAATCGCAATTGGCTATGATTCGATCTCGAGGAGGAGAGGTGAAGGTTGGAAGGGGCCTCGGATTGTCTCTGGCGAAGCTATAAAGGGCTCTCCGGGCAACATAGAATAAGGGACATGTGGAGTTAAAAAGGGGAGAAGTCATTTCATTTTCTCCCCATGATTTGACTTCTCCCAACTTGATATCTCTTCTCATTTATCTCAACACCTTATCGCCATGTGTCATATAGTGTGTGGAGAAGTCAAAATCACGGGGCCCATGATTTGACTTCTCCGCCACTTATCCCTTAGTCTATGGTTGCCCGAGACAAGCCCTTCTGGCTTCGCCAGAGACAATCCGAGGTAATAGGGAAGGTAGCAAGGAGCGGAAATCCTTTGGGAGCCATACATAGGTTTGGTACCCGCAACATTATCTGTGGCAGGGATCTGGCTCGTCTACTTGACCAAGTGTGCTTGGATCTTTGCTTGGCTTTGGTTCCCCAGCATGCCACCACACTTTAGCCAAGATTTGAGGGCTACGATTAAATTTGAAGGTTTTAAACCATTTTTTGGGTCCTAAAATGAGCGCCAAAACACACTTCTCCCTCTTTTTCGATTTTCCTCTTCCTCACTTGACCTGCGATCTAATAGAGTTTGAAGGTTCCGGCGAATTAGCACGACACCAGCAAGGGGTTCCGCCAAATATTTCTCTCCACTGCTTTCTATAGCGGCCACGACGAATTATTTCTCTCTCCTCTACTCTTCGGTAGCGGCCAATAGTGAATGGATCTCTCCCCTACTCTTCTATAGGCAGCCACTCTAGGTAGGGATGTATCTTTTCCTCTCTCTCTCTTTCAAGTGAGAAGTTCCCATTTAATCGTTTGAATTAAACGGTTAGGATTTGGGATTACCCACAGACCGACTTCTTTTGAAATCTGAATATGACTTCACTCTGACAAAAAACAGCCTGAACTAATTTACACAAAAATGGTGTAGGTAGAAAATTTAGTTCTTGGAAGAATTGGCAAGGATTATAATAGGACCTAGATGGAGAGGCGCAGCATCGGACCCAGGGTCAGTGTTCGTCCTGTGAAACTATTCTCAAATCAAAGTCACTAACCAAATGCTATCAACCTTACTCACTCATCTCATTCTTGAAGCTTATACCACTAATGTATGTATTTAGGTGTTTCAGCTATCTAGATTGCTTCTATTTCAAGGGTGGACTGGGAGCCTTGAATCAGGGTATTCAAGAAGAACATGAATTATATTATGAAAAAATTTGCGTTTTTGATCTTTTTCAAAAATAATTTAATTCTTTTTCTATAAGGGTATATCTAAATGGGATGACAATTAGTAGCCACTAAAAGAGAGCTTCAAACCCTTCAATGAAGAAAACCCATTTCCCCAACCTTCTTCTATTTATAGGTTGTCTTTGTGGATATATTTTTGATACAATTTATTGCTTCAAAGCTTAGCACTGATGGTCTTAGCAATTTCATATTAACTCTATTCTCATTTCATTTTGTTTAGTACTAATGCTATGAGAATGAAGGAAACCCATTTCCAAAAAGTTGTTCTATTAAATTCTTAATACAGATTAATACAGTTCAAGTACAGGATCACTACTAATATAAGTATCGTGTTATGTGGTTGATACAAAACGATACAAATCGATACTTTATATTGCTAGTTTGCTACATATATAGTTTCGTATACATAAATCATGTATCAAAACAAAAATGCACAATTCATCATTTATTGATTTGTATCGATATGGACAGTCGATTGGTATAGACCATTCACTGCGAGTATTGACAGAATCTAAAATAGTGTGAATTAAATGAAAAAAAAATACTGTGGGAAATTATTTTTAAGGTTTTAAATCACATTCTAATGAATGAATGTACGCTATTTTCCTTTGATTAGTTATACATTAAACTCATTTATTTTAGAAAAACTGAGAAAAGTTTCAAGACAAGAAACATTCTAAGTTAATTACATTTTTTAGAGGAAGAAACATACCTTTAGAATATTAGAAGTAATCCCACAAGCTCAATCTGAAACTTAGAATCTCAGCACGATGGAAGTAGAATGGACGGAACTTGTCACATAATCAATACTATATACTAAAGAAATTAGAATGCCGACGGGCAACCCTCTTTAGTCTTCATTTTCTCTTAGTTTTGCCACATCATCTCACTCATTTATTAGATTGTGTTCGGCTCTCCTCTTGACAGATGTAATGAGGACCCACAGCCCACAGTCATTTAATTTAATTTCCTGTCGTCCCCCTCCCTCCCATTAAGCGCGTCCCCTCTCCAACGTTCAAAGACTCTTTGGTTTCTTTCACTCTTAATCAGAAGCAAATAGATTAGACTTTAGAGCTCCTTAACCCTTCATCCTCGATTCCTCTCCCCCAATTCAATCCCCCAGTCTCCCCCATTTGTCTCCCCAAAATACGTTACCCTCTCACTTCACCTACTTTTCTTTGTTCATTTAATCTCAGCCCCTCTATCAACCCAAGAAACCCTCCATTTTTCCTCTCAATACATCTCCTAAATAACTCACCAGCCAAGTGCCCGTGATACCCTATTCCCTATCTTTGAAACCCATACATCCCACCGTTGCTCGTGCTCTGCCTCCGCTTGAGTTCATCGCTTACTTTATATCATAAGACCGCCATTTACCTTCATTTCTCCCTCCATCTTCTAAACTCTCCATGGGCATGAATCTCAACAACATGTCCAAGATTGATAAATTTAGGGGTTTTGTTTCTCCAAGTGGGGATGTTTTTCTGTTTAAATTCTAGCAATATATCAAAGCTCAAGATAAGATTGCCGATTTTGAGATGAAGTTGATGGACATTGATAGCGAGCATTTCGGTATTCCAGAAACAGTATACCAAGCCATAGTTTGGATTCCATCATCTTAGTATGCAAGGATCTCAGCAGCATCGGTGACACACGTACTATATTTCTTCATCCCTGTTCATGGGTTTTTGGAATTATAGTTTCTCATTTTATTTATTTTAAAATGCTATTGTGGATGGTTTCAGTTGTGATCTCTATGACAAAGGAAGGTGTGAAGTTCTCCACAAAAAATGATATTGGAAGTGCAAATATTGTTTTCAGACAAAATAGCACAGTAGACAAGGTGCGTGTTTTGTTCATGTTTATTGATTCTCTACCAACACCCAATTCGATAGAAACTTACAATGTTCAGTTAAGAGGGTGTTGATCCCATTTCTCATCTCTGATTTGATCTCAAATCACACATTAAAGGAGATTCCCACCTGGTTTCCTGATTTTTTGAGGCTAATGGATCTGTTGTTTAGTTTCATTCTTCTTAATATGTAACATGGTAATTACTTGGGATTCCCTAACTAATGGGTGGTTTTTGTGGGTCTTATACTTTTATGGGGTGGAAAAACTACAGCCAGAAGAATCAACCATTATAGAGATGCAGGAGCCAGTTTCCCTAACTTTGCATTGAGCTACATGAACTCCTTCACAAAAGCAACTCTACTATGACAATCAGTTTGTCTTCTGAGTAGCCTATTGTGGTTGAATACAGGATTGCAGAGATGAGTTACAATGACAATCTTGGCTGGCTGTATGCATTAGGATGCTCGGTTCCCAAATTAAGTAAGTGGATTGTAAGAAAACAACGTAGTTCAATAATAATTTAAGGTGTCATGGTCTTGCTTTTTCTTTAGTGTATTGTAGAAATTCACTGGCTGTCTTCTTATTTATTCATGAAAAGCAGTAGTCTGTTGGTAATTGGTAGTAGTTGACATTTTAATTTTTGACCATCTATTTCTGCTAGCAGTTGTCATTTTAATGTCCCATGAAAGTGCATTCATGAGATATTCTTTAAAAATTTATGGGTTTTGCTAACCATACATGGGTTTAGTTCCAATTCCACAAAATGGTCTTGGTTTTGAGTATTTTGATCTATCTTTGCATATATATTCTACTTGGTGTTCTGCTCCTGCTTCAGAATCTTGCAATGCGTAGATGCATCACATATAAACATTTTGCAACTTATTTTGCTATTCCTGCTCTGACATCTTATATTCTGCATGTATTTAACTTTAGTTTGATCTTAAACCTAGAAAGATTCACATGCTCATCGGCGAAATATTCTTCACTCATTTATGGAACTTGCACAGGAGCTCTATTTTGCCAATCTAGCTTCCAACACTCTGAGTTCACGCTCATCAAGTGTTTCTCTTTTTGGTATGTTTAAGTTACTCCTCTAATGTCTGATTCTTGTATTTCAAACCCTACCTGTTTTACATATATGCCCGAGCAGGTTTTTGAATGTTGGTTATTGATCCATCAATTATTTGATGTGTCATTGAGCAAGTGTTACCCTCCTATTCATGTAAGCATATCAGTCCTTTATGAAGTGGAATGCCTTAAAAAACGTCTCGCAGCATCATGGTAGTAAACCCCAGGCCTGAAATCATGGCAAATTACCGTTAGTTTAAAGTAGAATGGAATCAAATAGATGGGTACTTGGTGATGTTTTATGATCGAAGTAATCCAACCAATCTTTTTAAAATCGACCCCTCTCCCTCTTTGTTATGATCTATCCCCTCTCAGATGGCTTTCTCAGGTGACTTTCTTGACAGAATATGATTTTCTGTTTTGCATGAATTCTGATGTAGCTCTGCATTTGAGAGTGTTTATTCTATGCTTTGGAGATTATTAGGTTATCAAATTGTTTTGTTTTGAGTATGGAATGAAATTAGTAAGAAAATAATGCAGAGGTCAAGCACAATGAAGCTGGGCAATTGCTGGATCGTTCATTGGGAAGCTTGCATATGGGTCACCAGTGGAAAGTTGATGGTCCCTTATTCAGCATGCTGCACTGGTTCTTCTTCTTTATGTTACTGCTTCAACTAAGCCATTGCTAAGAGCATTTCAAAGATAAAGAACAAGGTTGAGATGAATTTGAAGAGGTATCATACACAAAATTAAATGAACAACGTTGATTATCTTAAATGATCAAGTATCTCAAAATTTAAAGAGTAAGGTTCCGTCTTTTTTTGGATATTCGAGTTCAATATCTAAATTAGCTTCCTTCTTTCAATTTGTTTTTCCTTTGTTGCTTTGATTTATGGATATTGTTAGAGATTTGTTTTTTCCAAATTGTTCGTGACCTAACTTGATTACTAATTTCTAATTTTTTTTGCTTGCAGATGGCCATCTCATTATTAGGGGTAGCTTACTTCATGATTTTTGTATGGGATATTACAACAAAGAACGTCTATCTCTGATATAATATTTTTAAAATTTTATGTGTAAAAATTATGTATGTGTTCGATCAGTCAATTGCGATTGAACTATCCCCATGTTCAATCGTACCCATTGGTCAACATGGGTCTCTTTTAACTCCTATTACTTGTAATTAAGATTCACTAACCCTTAAGATTCAACAATCTAACCTTGATTTTTATAAAACCAAATTTAACCTTAACAAGATTAATACCAGCCCTTAGTGTTAAATTTTTTTTTATAAACACCCATGTTAGATTGCTGAACCCTAAGGGTTAATGAAACTTAACCCCGGTTCAACAGGAACATGTGCTGACCTATGACTGTGATCCAATCTCCTGTTTTTCATGGTCATCCTCTTGAACTGATCTTATCCCGTGCATCGCACGGGGTGTTCGATAGTATGTATCAATCGAAAAATGAAGAGCTTTCTTAGGCGTCGTTTTGCTTATTAGGGTGGGGACACAGAAGTCATTCCATGGAAAGATCTAGGTTTAAATGGTTAAAAAATAAATCTCAGGTGTACGAACCCATAAGCATGTATTTTTTAGTAGTGCTAACCCAGCTACATTTATACAAAGATGCAAGATGGGCCTAACACGTGAAGGTGTTTCATTATTTTAACAATTTAAAAAGTAAAAGTAGTGTTGGACATTTGCAATGCCCCCGTTGTGTCTTTGGAAGATTTGCGATGGAGGCTAGCAAAATCCTTTTTTTTTTTTTTTGCTAAGAACCCAAAAGCATGTTTGCGGGGTGGGGGCAATAAAAGAAAATTTTCGAAACTTTGATTCTTGGGAAACAAATCCAAAGCTAAAGGGTAATCAGTTGCTAATTTGACTGGCTACAAAATCAATAAAAAAAGTCTTGTCTTATTAGGGATATGTTTTATGCCATTGATAAAAATTTGTCCGATGCATAGGGGCCAGCAGGAAAACATGTGGACCGCCACGTCAGCTACCACGTGTATAAAACCTAGTAAATCAGCACTCTCAGCTATGTGGGACGTCTAAGTGATCAAGTTGATGAATGCTAACCCTACTCTTGAGGCTCCACTAACATATCTCTAGGGACTCGGTTGACGGATGCTAAACCACGATCAAAGGCAACCCCGTTGTTGAATAGGGATTCTATATAAAGCATATTCAGGAATCGAGATATTATTTGGGTGGTGCTTAGTGTCCCAGCTCCCTTTCTTACCTATGCAATGCTCCAACTCTCTAATAACGAGGGTGGTAATTACATAGATTTCTTATGCAAACCCCCTACACCAAGGAATGGTTGTCTGTTGGAGAAATGTCCGTCGGCAAATGATATTACCCGATGACCTAAAATCACTTATATACTAAAATATCACACACACATATATATATATATATATATATATATATATATATATATATTAGGGGTTGCTAGAGATCACGTAGGGCATGAAACTCTTAAAGTTCATGCATGTACAAATTCAAGTATTCCTGTAATTTTCAAGTAAAGTGTTGGCAATTTTGCAAAAACAATAATCTAACTTAATTACATAAATGTCATTCTATTTGTTAGTAATTACAAAAAAATCCTAAAGTTTTGTACTTGCGTGACTGTTAAGTGATTCACGCATTGCGTGAATCCTAGATCTCTTTATCATTTGTGTTCAGATTATGAGCATAGGATACAGTTCACTCTGACCAAGAAAAGCTCTACGTGGAATGATCACATGGCTCAATCTCAAGCTCTGGACAAATGATTAACAAATCTTTTTTCAAGAATTTTGTTTAATACGCCACCACACACCCTGTGTGAGGATCCTTCGACCCCACATAGATGATCAGATGTTTTATCTTCTGTTAGTGGGTTCCACCAGTTGGAAGTAGAGCATGGCTTAAAACTAAGAGGAAGAAAAGTAATTAGAAGTTAAAACCCTTGAAATTCATATATTCTGGTTTCCATTTTCACACAATTACCTGAAATAAGTAGGAAAATATTTTGCTCCTGCCGGGGTGCCATGAGGAGTGGCGTCTTGCCCCCTCTAAATGCGACATCTGTCCCTTTTTAATTGTCCTTAATTTAAGATTTAATAAACCTTAGAGTTAATATTTTTAAGGGGAATGTTTAATTCAATTTAGGGGTATTATCGAGAAAAATCATGCTTGAATTTGGCTTGTTTACTAAATAAACGAGCTCAAGCTTTAGTAAAAGAACTCAAACCAAGCTCAAGCAGTTCGTGAGCACCTTGGTTCATTGGATATATATTACCTAGGTAAAGAAATTACAATGTTAACTAAAATTTTAGTATAAGGTGACATTTGGTAACACTAATCTAATTAGGTAGAGCTTATTTGAAAATTGTGTTTAGTTGAACTTTAGATTGGTAAATTGACATGTCTACCTCTTTTTGAAGTAGGAGTTTTAGAGGTAAAAGCTTCTACTTTAAAAAAGTAGCTGATATCTACTTATTTCTTTAGAGATAAAACCCCTACTTCAATAAGATGCTGCATGCAATTAACCTTGAACTTAACAATCTAAAGTTCAACCAAACACAATTTTCAAATAAGCTCTACCTATTTAAAATCTTAGATTAGTGTTATCAAATGCCACCTAAGTTTATAATTGCATAAATGGTATTCTTACCATGTAAGATAGATTATATGCTATTGATCTTTATTAGAATATAATAAATATACTTTTTTTTTTAAATCTCCCGGTGTGGGAGGAGGGTTTGGCAAGACCCCTACCGGTTTTATTAATGACAAGAGAAGCAAATTACAATAGGCCATAAACCTTTGCCCTAAACTACCGACAAAACAAATAGACCACTTAAACGACATTAACACCTAATCACTACTACTATAATGAGAATTAGAGGGTTGAGGCGTTGATTGAATTTTTATTTTTTAAATCTCTTAAAGTGAGAATTGGAGGGCTAGCTGAGGCGTTGATTGAGTTTTAAATTTTTTAAACTCTTTAAGATAATACATAACAGTTTTGAATCTATTATGTATCTCAACTGTCTCACGTATCCTCAAATCTAATAACTAACTCACGTCTCCTTTCCCACGTTCATTTACTGTTCAAAGTGTTGAGCACCCAATTCCACGTATCTCTCCAGAATATGAAGCGTCACCCAAAGAATAATTGTGGTTGGATAAAACGGTTCCAACCCTAAACCCACACCTCTTTCTGTCTCTCTCCCTTTGCCTTTAGTAACTGCTTCTCCCCAACACGTTTTCCACTTCCGCATTTATCTTCTTCACGTCCCTCTCCCTCCTACGTCTGTATTAGTTTCAAAGAATAAACCCTATGATGCCCATGCTACACCGACTGCACTGGCCTGCCAACAAAAAATTTGTTTCAAGCACCAAGGGGAGACTCTGCCCATGGGTGGAGGAAACAAGGAAGAAGATAAGTCGTAAAGAAGATTACATGCACCAAGGGGAGCAGCACAAACCACAGCAACACAGGGAGCAGAAAGAAGGATTCGTGGAGAAGATGAAGAACAAGATCCAAGATCTATTACGAAGGTCCTGCGGGCAAGAGCAAGGATGGGAAAAAGAAGAAGAAGCATGAGGACGGCCATGACCATGGCCACATCAGCAGTAGGGACAGCGATTAGATCTCATCTCATCCTTATATAGGTATATATAACTATATCTGCAATTTTAAAAAAAAACCTGCTTGATTTTTTCTTACAAAAGCTACCAAATCTGCGAAGATGGATCTGATGATCTTGCTCAAACCGACTATGTTGCGATTGGAGAGACGTGAGACATGTCGGAATTCTTACATTTATTTATTTTTTTCTTTGCTTTTATTTCTGAATCAAGTGGTGTTCTCAAGTAATTGTGGTTAGACCTCTTTCATGTTGTCATATAATTTTAGCGGAAATTAAACCTAGAATTGTATTGTGTTTTTGCGTAAGCTTATTAATTTGACATTTATGTAGAGGATATGAATTTCTTACAACGGTTTTGCTTAATGCAGCAGGGAGAGAAAGAGAGAGGGAGAGAGGGAGAGAAAGAGAGAGAGAGAGACCGACAAAGAGTGAGCATGGTCTGTAGGCTATCCCATGCACAGGTTGGTTGCGGATATGACCAGATTCGTCGATCCTGTGGTGAAGAGCATCTCGACATTTTGTCCACATAAACACCATGTATGCCATCTTTTTTCTTTACCTCTTGCTTTAGGAAACAATTAGTTTTTGTTCTTTCTTATGTCTAAGTGTTTGAAGGCCAAGCAAGATACCGTCTTTATTGTTCCATGTGTTCTTCCATGAGGCTATGAGAATTATGATTTTCTTTTGTTCCGTTGCATGTGTATATTAATTTATTTGTTCCATTGCATGTGTTTATTAATAAGGTTGGCTTTAAAACTCTTAGGCAACTGTTTTTTTTGGTTATGGAGGTAAAGTAACACCTAAACATACACAAAGAGTCAGGACTAAGGTCATAAGGGTAAGCCCACTCAATGACTCCAAAAGGGCCTGACTAAACTCTTGGGCAAGTTAACTTTCTTTATTGTGACACAAAAAAAAGCTTTCTTTATGACAAGATGAGATTAAATGACCAAAATACCTACCACTTTGTATCATGAAAATTTATACAGAGGGGAGTTGTAGCTAGGAACTGAATGTCGTGGATTATTTATTATGTCCAGTGTTTGCTACTTGAATCAGATTCTTTAGTTTAACTTAGGATGAAAATGATAAAAGCGGGAAGCAATCGACATATAGGATTGAATTTAAAGTATATATAAAGTTAATAATGAGTGTGTCTGGCCGGCTTTCTTATAGATTACTTTGATGATGTGTTGCGAATAGAATTTTATAGAATCTTATCCTTGATCCAAATACCCATACAAAACCAATAAGCCGCTAAGAGATAAGAGGCTGGATCATTTTCAATCATGATTCAAAGCTCATGATCATGTGTGGTATTTTATGTTCTCATTTTTCTTTGCACTCCAGTGCATGTGATGGAAATGCATCTGGTGCCACAAGCTTCATTGTATTGGTAATAGAGTTGGACCGACACCAAGGTGTGGGTTTTACTATTTCAGCATTTTTACATTGGGCTTGAAATTTTCTAGGATTATAACTGGAATCGAAGGAGACAGGTTATAGCAGTGTGATTACACCTTTCTATTCCATTGGTGTTCCATTCTGTATGAGAGAGTGCTTTAATCATTGCAAATTGGATAAGTGGTTGGTGGAGGGTGAGAGTTGGAGTTGACTGAGAGTAGGGCTAGCAATCCTCTTACTATTAATATGGAAGGATTCCTTCCGAAGGAAAATGGATAGGTGTAATCACACAGTTATACCGGTCTCCTTTGAGTCTGGTTATAACCGTTGAGATAATGATGTTTAGACTGCTAGAAACAAATTTTCTGCACTCATTAGAATGGACAATCACGTGCATCTGCTAGTGTTAAATAAAGAAGATTTGTCAATGCGAATCATGTCTTTGACAATGCGAGGTAATTCCGAGCTCCTAAAGAAGATTTTGCTATCAAAGAGTAGCAAGCTTCTTGTTAGTCCCAAGATTCCAAAAGTTATATAAATAGACGAATAGAGAAAGAGACAAGTGAGAATGCTTCAAGGCACGATGAGAATCCGCTTTCCTTAAGACGTTATTCGTCCCCACTACCAGTTTGCAAACAGGTTTATGGCAAATTGCCTCCAGGATACAATGAAGCACAATATTATTCTGTTGTTGATCTACGTCTTGCAATGACATTCAAGATCAACCCAGAAACCTTGAGCAATTTTTGGATATAATTGAAATCACTTAAATGTCTCAAGAAAAATATTTTCAATTAAGTGACTGCCGTATATCTCTAGTAAAACCAAGGCAACCCAGAATTTATAAACCCCATGCACCTTTTCAGAAGAGGTTCTTGCCTCTTATAAAATATTTTCTTATCCAAAAGGTGCAATGGGTTACCAACAGTTACTTAAAGTTCACTGTCTACAGTTTTAATTTTAAAAATAAATAACGGTCAAAGAGTAATGGTCAAAAGGCTGTTTGTTTGAAATAGAGCAACCAAAGGATATAGTTGTACACTCACAGTCAAAACTGTTTTGTTTCAAATAGTAATTGATTTAAAACCAAATCAGAGTATTAGGTGCAGCATGCTACACTGTACCACATACTAACAAAGCCTACCTATTTAAGTTTTACAATGTGTAATAGCCACACCTGATGTGGGACTAACTAGGCCCACTTACAGGTATTAGAAAATAGGTTTTGATAAACCCTTTATAACACTATATCACTACGAAACACTTTTTATTTTAACTTTGAAAATATCCAACAATCCCCCACTATTTTCAAAATAGTTTATAAAAATATTTATATAATAAAACCGGAAAAAACGCATACATAAATGTAAGTAACTTTTGGACTTGAACTTACACTTACTGTAGATATATCAAAGCTTTATCAAGGTCCAAAGTAGCCGTGGCTTTGAACTAAGTACCCATTTGACAAAGTCGGACACATCACACATACAAGTTTTCAAATGCTCAAAGAGTTCCGTCAAAGCCGGCGTGATTACGGCCTTGCGCCTATACCCTGATTTCCTCATGAGTCTCTTAGAGACAAAGCCCATGTCTCTGACCAAGAAGCGGCCCCACTTCCTCAACTCACTAGGTGAACCTCCAATGGTACTCCTGTAACTTAAGTACCCCTAACAGAAAATTTCTGTTTATAGATTCATTAAAAGTATTGCACTCATCCTTTCCCTTTTCATTATAGGTCCAAGCACTATATTCCTGAGGGATCCTTAAACTTTATTCCATTGTGTTCATCCAATCACTACTAATGACATACTTTACTCATTGAACTCAAGTCTTGGGTCACAAGTATTGAGTTGAGTTTCTGTCATAGGTGATTTTAATCAATGAGCTTTAATCTCATCCCTTGATTAGTTTTATTGACAAAATCTCTTGCAAGTCCCTTTGTTAAAGGATCAGCCAAGTTCTGACTTGACCTTATAAAATCAATTGTAATTACTCCATCTCCGAGTAATAGTTTCACATAGCTATGTCTCAGACTAATATGTTTAGATTTCCCATTGTATACATTGTTATATGCCTTTGATAGTGTTGCTTCACTATCACAATGTAAAGAAATTGGTGGTATTGGCTTAGACCACATTGGTATTTCTACCAATATATTTCTCAACCACTCTCCTTCTTTGCCTCCTGCTGCCAATGCAATAAACTCTGACTCCATAATGGAATGAGTTATGCATGTCAGCTTCTTGTAACTCTAAGAGATAGCAGCACCTCCAAGAGTGAATATCCATTTACTCGTGGACTTGGATTCTTCTAAATCCGTTATCCAGCTAGCATCATTGTATCATTCCAATACAGTAGGATACCCACTATAATGCAAACCTAGCATAATAGTTCCTTTTAGATATCTTAAAATTCTAGAAATAACAATCCAATGTAAATTACTAGGGTTACTAGTATACCTACTTAATCTTCCTACAGAATACGCAATATCTGGTCTAGTACAATGCATTGCATACATCAAACTCCCTATTACTTTAGCATACTCCAATTGTGCTACTGCTCTTTCTTTATTATAACACAATTTTATGCTAGAGTCAAAAGGAGTGGATACACTTGAATTCTCAAAATGGTTAAAATTTTTAAGAATCTTTTCTATATAATGTGATTGAGTTAAGACTATACCATTGTCATTTCTGATTAATTTAATACCTAAAATCACATCAGCATCACCCAAGTTTTTCATGTTGAAGTTACAAGATAAGAATTCTTTGGCATTAATAACACAATCCATGTCAGTTCTAAAGATAAGTAAATAATCTATATAAAGGCATATGATTTTATTCCTTTATTTTCAAAAAATTTACAATAAACACATTTATCTGATTCATGTATTTTAAACTCATTTGATAATATTACTTTATCAACATTTTCATGCCATTGTTTTGGCGCTTGTTTTAAACCGTATAATGATTTAATTAATTTACATACTTTATTTTCTTGTCCAGACATTACAAATCCTTCAGGTTGTTCCATATAGATTTCTTCATCTAATTCTCCATTTAGAAATGCTGTTTTAACATCCATTTGGTGTATTTTTAGATGGTATATAGAAGCCAATGCAATTAGGGTTCTTATAGTGGTTATTTTAGCCATAGGTGCATAAGTATCAAAAAAATCGATACCTTCCTTTTGTCTGAATCATTTGGCTACTAACCTAGCCTTAAACTTTTCAACAGTTCCATCTACTCTTAATTTTCTCTTAAAAATCCATTTACAACCTATGGTTTTTGAACCGGGTGGTAAATCTACTAATTTCCAAGTTTTATTTTCCATAATAGAGTCTATTTCATCTTTAATGGCTTCTTTCCAAAGAGCCGAATCTTGAGATTTTATGGCTTCTAGAAAGGTAGTTGGATCACTTTTGATGTTAAGAATCATCAAAGTTTCACTTTTATATTTAGTCCTTTTATCTTCTACTAAGTACAAGTAGAAATCTGATCCAAAGTTATAATTTGGATCTTTCCTAGGTCTCTTACTTCTTTTAAGTTCAATATTTTCTTCTTGATTTTTATTTTCAAGATAGATTATATTTTCGTTTTCATTATTCTTAGGAATAGGACTGGGTTCATCTTTATTTTAGTTCAATTTTGGAATAGTGTTAAATGTATTTTCAAAAAATTCTGCATCCTTTGATTCTAATATGGTATTCCTCTCTAAAGGACCATTAGATTCTACAACTAGAAACCTGTATGTTTTGCTATATTTTGCATACCCTAAAAATATGCATTCAATACTTTTATTTCTTAGTTTAGGTCTTTTAGGGTCTGGTAATCTAATAAGGGCTCTACACCCCCACACTTTGAAATATTTAATATTAGGCTTCTTATTCTTCCAAAGTTCATAAGGAGTTACTTTAATTTTCTTATGAGGTATTCTATTTAGAATATGAGTGGCTGTTAGTAGAGCTTCTCCCCACCAACCATAACTTAAGTTTGAATTAGTTAACATAACATTTACCATTTCAACTAGGGTCCGATTTTTCCTTTCTGCCACTCCATTTTGTTGTGGAATATAAGGAGGTGTAGTAAAACATATTATACCTTCATCATTACAATAATTTGAAAAAGCATTAAAGAGATATTCACTTCCTCTATTTGACCTTAGTGATTTTACCTTAACCCCTAATTGATTTTTAACTTCAATTTTATATGACTTAAATTTATCCAATACTTCATATTTCTTCTTTAATAAATATATATATATATGTATATTTAGAAAAATCATCTATAAATGTTATAAAATATCTTTTACCCCCTCTAGTTAGATTTTTCTTCATATTACATATATCCGAATGAATTAATTCTAGAAGTTTAGAACTTCTTTCTACATTCTTAAAAGGTTTCTTAGTTATCTTAGTTTGCACACAAATTTTACATTTAGAAGTATTATCCATAGAACATCTAGGTATTAGTTCTAATTTCATCATTGATTCCATACTTCTAAAATTTACATGACCTAGTTTATCATGCCATAAAGAAAAAGAGTCAATAATATAAACAAAAGAAACATTTTCATTATCAATATTGAGTTTGAACATCCCACCAGCTACATATCCCTTTTCGACAAATATACTATTTTTGATAATTATTACTTTGTCAGATTCAAAGACCATTCTAAAGCCATGTTTGTTTAGCAAACTGACCGAAACAAGATTTTTGAGAATTTTTGGTACATACAATACATCAGAAAGAGTGAGATGTTTCCCGGATGTTGATTTAATAACAACCTTCCCTATTCTTATGATTTTAGCAATTGACGAATTTCCCATAAAAAGTTGTCCATCTTCCACTGGTTCATAGGATTTAAAGATGTTCCTGTCATTAGTGACATGCCTCGTGGCTCCAGTATCGATCCACCAATTTTTATCTTCACCCATCATGTACACTTCAGAAATTACAGCAATCATTTCTTCGGTCACATTTACTTTAGGTTTCTTGAAATTTTGCCCTCTCAATTTCTTGAGTAGTTGACATTCCCGCTTGAAATGACAGGGTTTCTTGCAATGAAAACATGTCATATCACGTTAGACTTTCTTCTTTTTGAATTCTTTCTTGAATTTCTTGAAGGTTCTCATGTTGCCTTTAGGATGTTCAGACTTGCCTTCCACCAAGTGTGCCTTAGGGGTGACGTGCAAAGAATCCTCCTTGTATCGAATTCTAAATTGTTTCTCAATTTGTAAATTCTTTGCAAGTTCAACAATGGACAAATCATCATTCCGGTGCTTCAGGCTTTTCCGATGATTGTTCCAAGATTGAGGTAACTTGTCAATAATAGAACCCACCAAGAATGATTCATCCATCTTAGTTCCTTCTTGTTGAAGTTGACCGGCAATATGTTGTAAATCATAAAGTTGATCTAGAATTGGCTTATTGTCGGTCATCTCAAACTCCCAAAATTGGCTAATTAGGAACTTCTTGGTACCAGCATTATCAGAAATATATTTAGATTTTAGTGCATCCCATACCTTTTTCTTGGTTTCCATCAAATGGTAAGCATTGAAAAGTGGATCCGAAAGCACGTTCAAGATATGTCATTTGCACAAGTAATTGTCTTTCTCCCATTTTCTTATTTTCTTCTCAGGAATAAGTGGCTCGGTCTCAGAAGGTGTAGCCTTTGGAGTTATCAGCACGTACTCAACGCCAAGGGTGGTGAGTAGAAGAAGAACATTTTGTTGCCATCTCTTGAAGTTGCTCTCATTGAACCGATCTAACTTGATGAAATCTTGGTTGATCACTTGAGATTGTGCCATCTTAGTGAAAATAACGTCTTAAGATTGTTAGTCCCAAGATTCCAAAAGCTATATAAATAGACGAATAGAGAAAGAGACAAGTGAGAATGCTTCAAGGCACGATGAGAATCCGCTTTCCTTAAGACGTTATTCGCCCCCACTACTAGTTTGCAAACGGGTTTATGGCGAATTGCCTCCAGGATACAATGAAGCACAATATAATACTGTTGTTGATCTACGTCTTGCAATGACGTTCAAGATCAACCCAGAAACCTTGACCAATTTTTGAATATAATTGAAATCACTTAAATGTTTTAAGAAAAATATTTTCAATTAAGTGACTACTGTATATCTCTAGTAAAACCAAGGCAACCCAGAATTTATAAACCCCATGCACCTTTTCGGAAGAGGTTCTTGCCTCTTCTAAAATATTTTCTTATCCAAAAGGTGCAATGGGTTACCAACAATTACTTAAAGTTAACTGTCTACAATTTTAATTTTAAAAATAATAATGGTCAATGAGTAACGGTCAAAAGGCTGTTTGTTTGAAATAGAGAAACTAAAGGATACAGTTGTACACTCACGGTCAAAACTGTTTTGTTTGACATAGTAACTGATTTAAAACCAAATCAGAGTATTAGGTGCAACATGCTACACTCTGTACCACATACTAACAAAGCTTACCTATTTCAGTTTTACAATGTGTAATAGCCACACCTGAGGTGGGACTAACTAGGCCCACTTACAGGTATTAGAAAATAGGTTTTGGTAAACCCATTATAACACTATATCACTACGAAACACTTTTTATTTT
The DNA here is from genome assembly GCA_015143295.1 of Tetracentron sinense. Lineage (NCBI taxonomy): Eukaryota > Viridiplantae > Streptophyta > Magnoliopsida > Trochodendrales > Trochodendraceae > Tetracentron > Tetracentron sinense. The sequence goes on from JABCRI010000567.1 coordinate 27,090, forward strand.
AACTTTGAAAATATCCAACACTTCTTTTGATAGAAAGTCAACAATCTCGTTATTCTCCCGGAATACATGTTGAAAGATGATATTGCATTTATTCTTCAGCCTCCTAATATCTTTCCATCAATACCAAGTTTTTCAAGGGAGATCGATTTTATTAAGGATGATGTCAATAATAATCTTGGAATCACTTTTGACTAATATATTAGACATACCAATCATGTCACACCAATTACACCCTTCTGCTATGGCTCTGATTTTAGGTAATGTATTCATATTAATCCCATAGTAGCCATAGAATGCAAGAATCAAGTCTCCATGGTCATTCTTGAGAATACCGTCATCCCTAGAATCACCAGGATCACTAGTATAATGAATATACTTAATTTATTATATAAATGAAGTAAATATATTTTAAATATGAGAAATGCTATCCTTCACTCAATGTGTGAAATTGTTAACTTTCACTAGACTTTTTTACCCCTATGTATTGAATACCATTTTATTAAATGCAATGGTATTTTTGTATTTTTATTGGGGACAATTCATTAAATAAGAGAGAATAAAAGCAAGAAAAGTCCAACTATATTTATTCTCTCCTGCATTTAATGATTAGTTTCATATGAAAAGACTAAAGTATCATTATCTTTAGTGGATTTTGATAATTAATGTAGGGGTAAAAATTGTTAGCATGAAGGTTACAACCACTGGTATCCTTAATAATTTTTATGATAACACAAATAATGAAATGACATTTGTGTTACTAATGTCTCCTTTAAGTGTTTATGAAAAACAGTGTACAAGAGTATTAGCCAATCATTCAAATAATAAAGTATGAAATTGCCATCAAAGTTGGGAAAAAATTCATTCAAGTCAAAATAAAGAAGCACAAAGCAATCATATTAAAAAAAAAAGATACAATCATTTAGAAGATCAAGTTGAAGTTCATACCAAATTTCATAAGAGATGAAGTTTAGCAAAGAAGGAACCTTGGAAGATCTCAAAATTGAAACCATCATGGAAGATCTAAGATTAAGTTTGAAGACTCTCAAGAAGATTTATAGTTTAATTTTTATCATTTGAAAGTGCTTAGGGCTTATGTAAAAAGTCCTCAAAAGTTGGATGTTTGAAAAACTCACAAACTTAGATTGACCATAGGTTCCTTAAAACCAAATAGAAAATCATTCTAAGGACCTAAAAATATGGTAATCGTTTTGATAAAGATAAGGCAGAAGTGTTATGAAATCATTACCATCTTTCAGGTCAAGTAAAAAGGATTTTCTGGTGAAAAACAGGCATCTAGTCGGCCGGATCATCCATCCAATCGATCGGATTAAGACACAGGATTTTATCTAGCCACTGTGTTCATCCAGTCGACTAGATCTCCAATCCAGTCGACCGGATCCTTCGGGACAAGCATCAAATGAACAGTAATGACTATTTTGCATTAAATGTTATTCTAATAGTCATTAATCCTTTTGGGCTATAAATTGGGATCATTTATGAATGAGAAACAACTCTTGATCAATCTATTAACTCTGATCATTCACTAGAGCTTTAAATTCTCAAATCCTTTGTGAAAAACCTAAAATCTCCAAATCTGTATTCTTGAGCTATTCAACTCCAATCTTTTGGAGATTTTCATAGAGCTTCAAAGAGACCTTTCTCAGCTCATCTAAGGAGCCAGTTTCGAGATTGTAATCTCTTTACATACTTGTATTGAAAATTCAAGAATCATGGATTCTTGTGATTGAAGTGCGAAGCTTCGAGAAAAGTCAAGAGAGGATTGTTCTCTTGTAAGAAAATGTTTAATCTTCACCCGTAAGAAAATTGTAAAAGTTTAGTCTTCACCTGGAAGAAGATCGTGCGATAGTGTATCATGTTGAATCCTCTAGTGGGAAAGCTTGAAATGGGGACGTAGGCGGGAGTGCCGAACCTTGAGAACAACTCTTTGTGATTGCTTTCTTTATCTCTCATCCTCTCTTTGCCATTGCATTAATTAGAATTGCTAGTTTCCATTCCCTTGTTAATTGGCTTAATTTAAAATTCTGTAAAAAAGGATTATGAAGAATTTTTAAATTTTTCAAGACCGTATTCACCCCCCCTCCCCTCTAGGTTCTAATAATTGGGCAACAAAAATGTCTTGGTGGTCGTTACCAAGTTCAACCATTGAGTGAATGTTAGCAAGACGCAATAAATATTTTAGTATATAGGTTAAGTATATATATAATTGAGTCGAGCTTTTAACAAGCCGAGTACCTACATGTGCTCAAGCTTGACTTGTTAATTAAACAAGCTTGAAAATCTAGTACGTGCTTTGCTTGTTTGAGTCGAGTCCGAGTACATACATGTGCTCAAGCTTGACTTGTTAATTAAATGAGCTTGAAAATCTAGTCCGGGCTTTGCTTGTTTAAATAAACAAGCTCGAGCGGGCTCTTAACGAGCCGAGTTCGAGCTATTCACGAGCAACATGGTCCGTTAACCACCCTTAGTCCTCATTGGTCTATGCCCCTTTTTACATACAAGATTGTCATCCACTTCGATATTAACAAATTTACATAACATTCCTTATATATATATATATAGGGAAATGCTAACGACCACTCAATATGTGAAATTGTTAATGACCACCAAGATATTTTTTCATAGGGGACAGTTCATTAAATAGGAGAGGGAAAAGTCAAACTGTATTTATTCTCTCATTCATTTAATGACTGGTCTCCTATGAAAAGACTAAAGTACCCTTACCTTTAGAGGATTTTGTTAATTAATGCAAGGGTAAAAATGTCTTGCTGGTCATTACCAAGTTCATCCACTGAGTGGTTGTTAGCAAGACCCATATATATATATATATATATATATATGTATGTATGTATGTATGTATGTATGTGTGTGTGATTTTAGGTCATCGGATAATATCATTTGCCCCAATTGACAATTCTCCAACAGACATCCCTTCCTTGGTGTGGAGGGCTACTAGGGGTTTGGATAAGAAATCTATGCAATTACCACCCTTGCTTATTAGAGAGTTAAGGGAGCCGGGACAGGTGACTTGTCAAGTCGTTCAAGTACAAATAATAATAATATGAAATAACAATAATCATAATAATAATAATAATGGGGAAATCCTATCCTCACTCAATGTGTGAAATTGTTATCCTTCATTAGACTTTTTTTCCCTTATATATTGGATATCATTCTATTAAATGTAAGTATATTTTGATAGAGGCGTGCTAGCCCTACTCTCAGTCAAACTCTACTCTCAGTCTCTACCAACCACCTATCCATTACCAAATCAGTTGTGGTGGTTAAAGTACTATCTCTCATCAAGAATGAACAAGTGGTTGGTGGAGACTGAAAATAGAGTTTGACTGAGAGTAGGGCTAGCATTCCTTATTTTGATATTTTCATATGGGGCAATTCATTAATAGGAAAGAGAAAAGATTAAATGACCCTCCTCGATTTACTGATTTCCTTTAACTATAATAAATTTTGATACTTAATGTATGGGTAAAATTATCTTTATGAAGATTAAGAAGTTCACAAACTAGGTCAATGTTAGCAACACTCATAATAATAAGAGGAGTGTTAGCGTAATGGCACTAACTCAATACTTTTCCATAGACGCAATGTGTGTACAATACGTGGTGAAGGCTCCGACTAGGTCACATTTCTATAATAATAATAATATAAATCCTTCATGTCTGTAAGCAGACTTTGATGTAGTGGACTACGTCAACCGAGCCCTTAGAGATATGCTTGCTATAATAATAATATCTTGATTCTTGAATATGCTTTATAGAGAATCCTTATTCAACAACAATGGGGTTGCCTTTAGTCCTTGTAGATATGGTAGTCCTTGTAGATATGTTAGTGGAGCCTCACAGTAGGGTTAGCATTCATCAACTTGATCAACTAGATCACATAGACGTTCCACATAGCTAAGAGTGCTGATTTACTAGGTTTCATACACATGGTAGTTGAGGTGGCAGTCCACAAAGGGTCCACGTGTTTGCCTGCTCGCCTCTTGACAAGTATTTATCACAAGGGAAATGCTAAAAAGATATTCCGGCATAAAACACATCCCTTATAAGACAAGACTTTTCTTATTGATTTTGTAGTCCGGCAAAGCAGCAAATGATTGCCCTTCATCTTTGGGTTTTTGAAAACCCTTCTCTTAATGCCTCCACAAACATGCTTATGGATTCGTACACATGAGATTTATTTTTTTAACCATTTTAACCTAGATCTTTTAATGGAATGACTTATGTGTCCCCACCCTTATTAAAAAAACGACGCATGAGAGAACTCTTCATTGTTCGATTGATACATATGGATATTTTGCGACAAGCTCCGACCGTTTAGCTTCCAACGTACTGAGATTTCAAGTTTCCGACTGAGCTTTTGGAATCACTTTTAACAACATTGTAAATGTATGTTTCTTCCTCTAAAAATGTAATTGAGTTAGAATGTTTCTTGCATTGAAAGTTTTCTCGTTTTTTTTTTCTAAAAATAACTGAATTTAATGTATGACTAATCAAAGGAATCATTCATTGGAATGTGATTTTAAAACCTTAAAAATAATTTCCCGTTGGTATTTTTTTTCTATTTTCCACTACTTTAGATTTTGTCGATACTTGCAGTGAATGGCCGATACCATTCAATTGTCCATATTGATACATATCATTACAGGATGAATTGTGCCTTTCTGTTTCAATACATGATTTTTGTATTGACCTAATACAAGAATATATATGTAGCGATATAAAGTATCGATTTGTATTATTTTCTATCAACCACATAACCCAATACTGATATTGGTATTGATCCTGTACTTGACCTGTAACTATTTGTATTGATCTATACTGAATACATTGTTATAATCTGTATGCTAAAAGGCAGAGTTTACCGATCACCAATTCGTATGTAGCAGTAGACCCATAGATAAGAATTCCAGAATCTGTATGTTTGAGAACAGCAACAAAAAATCTGTAGATCACCAGCAACTCGTCAGTAGAGAAGATCGAGGCACGTGTTATGACACGCTGACCTTAAGGTGAAATCCGCCCCTACAGGTTCTTCTCAACCTGTGATGCTCGTAGGATAAATGCGGGCACCCCCAGGATACAACGATCTATTCCAGAGATAAGGGAGCACTCTCCTTTCTCTGGTCACAGCGAACTCAACCGTAAAAAAGTCGGAAGATCACAAAAGAAAGTTTTTTGAGAGAACTCTGAAATTCGTGTTTTTTGTTGTGTATTGTTTACAGAAACTAATACACTTATATAGAATTTCTAAAAACCAAAAGGAATTCTTTTAGTTCTGAAACCGAAATAGGAAATTAAATTCTTAATACCGTTTTTACTAGAGTGATTAAATATTTTATAACAGTAATAAAACGGTAACTTTTAGTAACCCAAAAGCCAAGGAGAAGTAAAATAAAAAACAAAAAATAAAAAACCATTCAAGCCCCACGAGCGCGGCCCGGCCGGCCGCGCGTGTGTGTGTGTCTTTGATGTTTGCGCACCGGCGCGACCCACAACGCGTCGCGCATAAAGGGTTTCCGGCCCAGCTCGCCAAATTTCCATTGAAACCACTTTGGCCTCCCCTTGGGCCTCACACATGCGCGAGGGCCTAGCCCACTCCTTTATTATTACCCAAGTATGAAAGTGTTAGAGTTTATAAACTCTTTCACAACTTTCTCTCTTTCCGATGCGGGACTAAAAACACAAGGCAAAAATTAAGTTTTACACTTTTTACACAACACACCCACAACACCAACAACACCAAAGAACCCCACACACAAAATACAACATACATAACTCGAGACTAATACTGGTATCGAGCTTGTACTTGACATGTATTGATATGTATCAACTTACATTATTGACATGTATCGACCAATATCGATGTCACTTCTGTTTTCAAATTTGTTGATTTTTCCTCATTTTTTTACGTTTCCAAGATGGTGAGGAAAGTAATAGCACAACAGGAGAACAAGATTGACCCTCTCCCTAAAAACTGAGAAGAAAAAGGAAGGCTCCAAGGACCCCTATTTTCCAGATTTCCCATCCTCTTTACTCCAATCACTGGATATTCCTCTCTCATCATCACTGTGAATGGAGAAAAATAGGTATACATTTTATTAATCTGAGAATGAGAATGGGAATGGGAATGAGAAGGACTTCTTTCCCACTGTACTTTCGCTTCTCATTCTCATTCTCAAATTAATGAAATGTATACTCGTATTTCTCCCTTGACAGTAATGTAAGAAGGAATATCTAGTGATTGGAGTAAAGAGAATGAGTGATCTAGAAAATAAACCATTCTTAGATGCAAGCAAGTGAAAATATAGTGGGAAAGAAGGAATATTTCCTTCTTTATCACTATACTTAGTCTTTATTGCATCAAGGAATGGTGTATTTTCTAAATCTCTAATTCTCTTCACTCAATCACGGAATGAGGAAAAACAGGTATACATATCTTTAATATTTGAAGGAGAACTCCAATTTTCTATAATGATAGTAATTGCAAAGAGTAAAATAATCACAGTTATTAATTAAAACCGTGATAGTTTCTCAAAATGTTTCACGGTTATAAATAAATTGTTCAACAATCACAGTTATATTGGTAATCATGGTTATATATTGAAATTCAACAATCATTGTTATATTGGTAACGGTGATTGTATATCAAAACTAATAACAACAATCACCGTCATATTTGATTATTCGATTACGGTTATCTAAAATTAAACAAAATCCATTGTTTTTAAGAAATAGTGATATAATCACTAGTATTTGTAACAATGGTGATTATTGTTCTAATATATGTCCTTAAATTTTCACTTTCCTTCTCGTTCGTACATTTTGAAAATAACCTTAGCCATATCTGTTTCGCCCTCCAACAAGTTTTCTATTATTCTCTCTTACATCTCCGTTCCATCATCGGCAACAACTGCATGCATTCAATCTCCGAAAAAATATTTGTCCATATATTCAGATGCACTTTCTCTCTTCCTTGAGTTATTTCTATCTCTCTTTTCTTTTAGTTACTTTCAAAAATTAGTTCACCCAAATGCATTAGTTCATAACAGCCATGTCAGGAACACTACAATTTGACGCAAAACCAAGTACATGTGGCCCATCTACTTTGAAAAGAAAGGTCATAGGCTCTACTATATGCAAACGTCTAGTACAAAATAAAACCGATGAGAAAAAAATCATCTAAGAAAATGATTGTAGAGACCTAAATTTTTATTCATCTATATTCATGCCATTTATGTAAAATATATTGGTAAAAGTGTCATCAATTAATTCATTGAGTGTTTCCATGTAAATTGATGTTGTGTTGTATGCTAAAGTGTTTAAATGAAGAAAACTAAGGAAAAAACAGACCAAACCGACAAAATAAGTTACCCACCGGTCGACCGGTCACACCACTGGTCGATCGGTAGTGTGAAATTGGCAAAAAAAAATGTATGGGGTTTTTGGACAGAGAGTTTACCATCCATGGGTCGAACGGTGAGTCCATCAGTCGAACGGTGAAGGCCACCTATCACGCCCAAATCCCATCCTGGTGAAATGAGACTTTGGACCCATGATATTGACGTACAGTCTTACCTTTAATAGCATACAATGTATACCAAAATATGAGTTAAAATTTTTCCTCAACATTAATAAGAACTCCAATCAACAATCAATGTAAATCATCATCAATAACATAGAGACCAACTTAAACATAAATAATCTGATCATTCATCATGATCTCACATCTTTAAATTTTAAATATAAGCAACATCCATCTTAAATTATCTTGTTACAACTTTTTTTAAAAAGAAAATAAACTAACTAATAGATCAATAATAAGGATATCAATCCAAATCAATCTCTCTCTCCAGATAATCACCTTTAGGCTCCTCAATGTATTCTTCTTCGACCCAAGGTTTCGTAAATAGTTCCTAACCTAAACCTTCTGACAATACCAATTTGACTAAGCAACGAAGCGCTCAGTGCATATAGAGTCTAGATAACAATATACACATATCATACATGATCTGAGTATCAGGACCTATCTCACCAATCCACTGGTTCTCATGGGCCCTATTAGAGGAAATCCACTTATCCTCTATATAGCAGCACTCGAAGGATCCTTGGGAGCTCTCCTTGCTCAACATAACGAACAAGGAAAGGAAAATTTGTTGTACTATCTAAGCAGGACTCTGGTTGGAGCAGAATACAGGTATACTCCGATAGAGAAAGTCTGTATGACCCTCATCTTTGCTTTAAAGAAAGTCGAATTTGTGCCCCAAAAGGCGATGAAAGGGATAGCCCTCGCCGACTTCCTTACAGCACATCCGGTTTCCACAGACTCGCCACTAGTCAATGATCTCCCTAACGAAGAAGTCATGCAGGTTCAAGTCAAGCCAATTTAGAAGATGTATTTCGACAGAGCTTCAAGGGGCCCGATGGAATCAAGCGCATCGATCTGAAAGAAAACAAGTCCGGAGTTTGTATTGTTTTTGTCATGCCAGACAACGCAATCCTACCCTATTCCTTCGCACTAAGAGAAGGATGCTCGAACAAGGAAGCTAAATATGAAGCTCTAATAGCAGGTCTTGAGTTGACTCTTAAAATCCCAGTGGATGACTTTACCATCTTTGGGGACCCAAAACTCGTCATCAAACAGGTTCGAGGTGATTATGTCGTTCGGAGAGTCAACCTCCTTCCCTATCACAAACAAGTGGACCAGCTACTTGCTCAAATACCGAGGATCAACCTCTTCCATGTCCGTAAAGGACTCAACAGTTAAGTCGATGCCTTGACCAGTCTTGCAGCATCTTTAACCTTACCATCCGACATGGTGTTGCCTATCATAGTGGGAGAAAGAAGAAATCTCAAACCCTTTCTAGATATAGACTTCATAGAAGCAGTTTGCTCTGTGACAATCAAAGAAAAAGACGAAGATTGGAAATAGTCCTTCATCGATTATGTGAGCACGGATTCCGGTTATCCACATTTGGCGTAATGTTATATTTAAAGTCGCCACTTATTGATTCGGTAGGGATAAGTCTCAGGTAATGGATAAGGTCTTAGTCTGTTTAGAGATCTGAGTAAGAGGTTCGATTAAGACCGGGGAAGGTGTTAGGCACCCCAGCGCTTCCGCTTTACAACAGTTCCCTACGTACTAAGTTTAAGCCAATTTAATGTCAATTGTTAGTAAAATATCTTAGGTTTAGTATAATCTAGAGTCAAATTGTAGATGATGTTATTCCAACATGTGGCCTTTTAACTAGTTGTAAGGGTAAAACAGGTTTTCGACAAAAATAAAATAAAAAAAGAAGAAGAAGAAGAAGAAAAGAACCCTATAAATCATAACATCCTCATTTTCTGAATATCGAGAAGAAAAGAGAAGAAAATAGCCCTCTTTGCATATAATTTCCTCCATTACAGGCCCTTAATCATCTATCAGATAATATTTGGAAGCTACTACTGAAGAGTATAATATCTAAAGCTTTCAACTAATTCGTTCAGATTTTTTTTTTTAAAAAGTATATCAAGAGAACCCAAAAATTGAAACAATAATAATTCCCACACCCTGAGGCATTGTTGTCGCCATCAAAAGTACCCTCACAAAATATATGTTGGAATAGGTCTTGTGAAACGTTCAAAAGTACCTACAAAAATTTATCAAGGAATATATGAGAGAATGGAAATTGATACGTATTAAAAACTTATGATAGAGTGTTAAATAAAATTACCTATTTATTTGGGCAGTTCCACAAATCATGTTTTGGTTTCTTGCATATGCGACAAACACAACTTATTCTTTTGCCACTTCTCTTTGTTTTTACAAGCTTTGGGTCAAGTATAGTTATTTTTGCTGAAGATCCAATGTGGCCTATCCACTCTTCAGTGATTGATGCATTAATGCCCCCCGAGTCACTTAAAAGTCATATGCTAATGGATCCCAAATAAATCATTCTTTCAACTAACAACCATTACAAGGGCCATAATTAAGGGTTGTCTTCACATGTATAACAAATAGGGTAATTGGTAAAACCATGACAGACTATATGAGGAAAGGTGTCAGGATCGGCCATTCAATAGGTTACACTAAGACTCCAAGGCCAAATGTCTACTTGGTTGAGCCTAAACATTGAATCTTTGGCATACCCGGGATAGGTATGATGCCCAGACACTACAAAGTAAATGACATACCCTAGTCCAACACAAATTAAATGATGTGTTCATGATGTAATCGTGTCCCTGGTATATCCAGATAAAAAAGAGGAAACATAGATAAGAATTCAAGAATTCCTTGAGCTGAGCAGTGCGATCATCCACAAGGGTCCTATGAGAAGATGTAGGCCTACAAGATGACTTATATGGCTAGCTTCTCTGCCGGTGTGTCATTTATATGACATCAAACATGAAGACGTACATATGTGTAATTCTAGATTGTTATTCAATAAAAGAGCAATCCCGGTGTGCAAACCCCGCACTGCACTACAACAAATATGACTTTTAGCAACAAAATTTCAGTGACGGTCTTAAAAATTGTCGTTACAAATGATTTATACTGATAATTATATTATTGTCGCTTATATTGAGTCACTGAAAGTCATTATACTAACAAATTAGCAAAAAAAATAAAACTGTTTTTTTAAGCAACGGATATATAATTGTCGCTATTTAAGAAATTAATTAACCACGGATATTATTCCTATTATTCCGTAGCTATTAGTTAAACACCCCAGCGAGGGTAATAAAACCGTCGGTACTACACGTTTAATAAACCCCTTCCCGCGCACGATACAACCCACATGTTCCCTCTTTGCATAAAACTCTCGGGCGAAGTGAATTCGTGGGTACTAAATCCCTTCCCGTGCACATAAAACTCGGCCACCACGATATATACAACTCGATCCATATCATCTCCATTCTCTCACCTTTTGCAGATCGAAGTCCCTTATCTCTGACGCTCGCCAGTTGTCGCCGTTGCCGTTTCCGTTTCCGTTGTCACACAAGGTGCCGCCAAACACTTTCCGGTAAGCCTTCTCTGTGCGCGCTCTCTCTCTCTCTCCCGCTTATTGTCTATCTCCTTCTCTCTGCTCTCTCTCTCTCTTAATTTCTCTATTGATTGTTCCTCAGAACCCTAGAATCATAGGGTCTTTTCCTGCAATTGGGTAGTCTTTGAGACTTCCCTTCATCAAAGACATTGCCTCCACCCCGGATAAGTAAGAGAGTTTCAGGGGCTCCAAATTCATTACCGTGGATATTATGAAGGGGGTCTCTCCACCAAAGCGAGGAAGTAGATCCATTATAAATTTCTGATCACAGTCCTTCTCACTCTCCAAGTTATCAATTATAACTAAGAACGGTATATTTCGTATAAGCTCTTTCCGAACTCTAGAAATGGCACCCTCTTCCTGCTCTTCGAAACTTTTAATCCTGTTTTTCTCCGGGCACTAATTCTCAATCCCCACATCAACTTCTAAGAACGACCAGAGATTCAAATAATTCTGCCGAATATACCTGCTTTCCCCTCCTACCCATTGGGGAAGGGTTCTTGAAGGAGTGTAACAGATTTTTTTTAATTTTTTTGGAATCGGTAAGCTTAGGTTATGCAGACCCCCACCAGATTTATTCTTTATCTTACCTTTTGTATTATGTCATAATTTCAGAGTTTTAATGGCTATCTCCTCCTCCATGTCATATTTATGCCTAATTTAAGTATAAATACAAAGCAATTGTGGAACAAATCTTCAGCACTGCTATGTGCTCTGCACGTTAATGGCTATCTTCTTCTCCATTCCGCATCCTCCATTATCTCTTCCTTTATGCGAAAATCTAGAGTTTCTTCCATGCAGAAAACACCCTAACCCTAGTCCTAATCCTAACCCTGGAGAATCGTGATGACCCGTTTCAATTTAATTCTTCTCCCGGATATTTATATATTCTTCATCTTCATTAATAGCCATCTTTTCATCCCTAATCCATCCATGAAAAAAAAAAAAAAAACCAGGTCTTTGTCCCTAATTTTTATCTGGATAATTTTGTTTCTAGAATTGGTGAATTTGGGTAGTTATGCCATAATATAATAGGAAAAGGAACTTCTAATAATATTTCTTCTTTATTATCTGGAGCTAGGGTTAGGTACCCTTCTTGAATATACTAAAATAAGATGTTTTGGTTACATTACAATGGACAGGGGTTGAGATTATTGTCCATAATCTCGGAACTGCTTGACTTTAAATTGTAATAGTTATTTTGATATTATTCCTTTAGTTGACACTGTAATCAAGATTCATTGGCATCTCTTAGTGCTATTTATTGTTCCTAGCTCAACTTCTATTATATTTTGTTTAGCATTGGTATAAAATTTCTCATGGAGGATTGTGATTTCTAATATGGCTTATTCCGAATGTCATAGTTGACAGTGAGTAAAAAATAAGAGTTGATATATTTGTTTTAACTCTGGATTTTATGTTAGTTAAATATCTAGTTTATCTGGATTATACCCTAGCTCATCTATTTAAGGAGTCTCCACGTACCATGTTAGATTGGTAGTGGAGCTTTCCAAATCTCAACCCTATTGCCTTGTTAGTTTTTCCTGAGCTTCCACTTTGTTGGAAGTAATATGTATATAGACTTATGTTTATATCCCTTCATGGATTTACATTGTGTTTAATCTTATGATTTTTTCAGTTAATCCATTTTGATTGCTTTATATATTGCTAAATTTGAATGCGAACAGGTAACAGGTTAAAAATGAATAGGTTAAGTGCACTTTTTCAAATAATATTATGTATAAAAAAATTAGTAGCGACAGTTTATTGTCTGTTACTAAATCCTTTTTTTTTTTAAAAAAGTTTTAAGGACGGTTGTTAATCCGTCGCTATTAGTCAATTGCTACTAGAGACGGTAATTATCTGTCGATAATAATGTTTCACCAACGGTTTTATAACTGTTGTTGAAAATATATGATTAATTACGATGAGATGCTTACTGCCACTAAAACATTTATACTAACGGAATTAAAATTGTCGCTACATATCAATAGCGACGATAATATTATCATCACTGATGTAGTAGTTATTGTCGTTAAAAGAGCTTACCGTCGCTACTACTTGTGTGTTTTTGGCAAATTAAAGACGGAAAATGTTATCTATAGCGACGGAAAAAAATTGTCGCTACGCTAGCGACGGTTACAAATTACCGTCGTTGATACTTTTACCCACGCAAGTATTTGCCACAGAAGAGCTACGGTTAAATTACCGTCGCTATTGGTAATAGCGACAGTAATGTGATCAATAGAGACGCTTTATTACCGTCGCTAAAAGTGATATTTTTTGTAGTGGCACATGTAGCACAAGTGGGTTGTCACCACAAAAAAACCCATATGTACACACATATAGAGGAATTTTAAATTTTTTTTAAAAAAAGATGAATGGAGAGGATTAGGGGTTGTGAAACCCTAAATTTCCGCAATATAGATGAGAGAGAGAGAGAGGAGAGAACAAGGGTTAGATTTCTTACTGGAGGGGAGTACGAGAAGCATCGCCCGGAGAAGCTTAATTTGCACCGATGGGAGGGGATGAAGAGAGCTTCAATACCGGAAGAGGAGAGAATGCCAACTGGTTTGGAGGTGTTTAGAGAAGAAGAGGGTTTCAAAACGTGTTAGGGAGAAAACGAGAAGGCTTTGAACGTGTTTAAACTTAAAGTGGGCATTTAGGTAGTGAGAAAATTTGCTTTAAAAAGGTTCTTTTAATCTTGGCCATTGATTGAGATCTAAGGGTATAGAGGAGGTGACCTAACTATAAGTTATAATCAGCTCATTTGACTAGTCACCTCCTCTTTTATGTATTGTTTTAGTTGTTTGCTCAAACTTAAAAATCCACTTGTTATCTTCTTTTTGTTTTAAAATTGTTGTTCTTAATTTTTGTGCTCTCTCACAAATTCATCTATAATGAATTTATTTTCTTTTTTATACTGTTTAGTTCTCAGTTCAAAACCCAAAAATCCAAGTAGGTGCTTGTGGGTACATGGCTAACAAGTAAAGAAATGAGCCTGACTTTGCTGCCAATGGCTATAGAAGTTCCCAAGCAGCGGATTCATGTTCCTTTTTTCAGGTGAGTAATTGTAGAGACTTGAATTTATATTCCTTAACATTCGTACTAGTTATTTAATTATTTAGAAATATGTGTTTAATTTTAATGCGATTAAGCCTATAAAGTTAATGTGAAATGTATGGATTTTGAAACCCAAATAAATCGCTTAATTTATATTGTTTTCATAATTAAATCGCATGAAAAGGAAGTAAATCAAAAAGTAGCAAAAGACTTTTATATATATATATTGAATCTGTCAGAGTCTGATCAATCGGAGCCATCAGGACCGATTGATCGGCCAAGACCAGAATTGTCCAATCGATCGGAGCCATCAAACTGATCGATCGGCCAAGTTCAGTAGGGTTCGATCGATCGGCCCTAAGTCCCGATCGATCGGAGATCGCACTCAAAAATTCTGAAAAACGTATTTTTTTTACTTTTTGGCTTCCCCAGGGTTCTAAACCCTATATAAAGACTCAATTTCGTGAGACAATGGTTTGAAAAGTTTTCTAAGAGTTTTGGAGATCTAGAAAAAAAAAAACCAAGGGTTTTTTAGGGACTTTCAACTAGAGAAGAAGAGAAGCGATTGGAGATCGAGATCAAAGTCTATTCTCAAGTGATAGATCGTAGGGAAGCGATCAAGAGAAGTAAATATGGATTCCTTTGTACCAATAGGATGATTGTTAGTATAAATAAGAAGAAACAGTTGGATTTAAAGTAAGAAAACAAGATCAAGGATGTTATGTTATATAAATCCCTTATGAAAGATAGTTATGATTTTTAGGGATGTTTTCTTATGGTTTTTATTATGTATATCAACGAGGGGAAAGGGAATGATTTTGTGGTGTATGTATGATGGAGAATGGAGGAAGGGATGATTGTTAGATTTAATGGAATGATTATGATTTTGATTTAAAAATTGTAATGTGTTATGAAACTAGGGCTTTTGTTAGATTTATTTTATAAAAATTATATACCTGAAATTGATGCGTGATTAATTAAATTGTTTCATTATTTTATTGTTGAAAACCTTGTAGAGCATGTTTTAAATTTATCAATTATGAGAATTTTGACATGTTTCAAATTGATGTATGAGATACAAATTGCATGAATGATATATGCCTGTGAAAACAAATCGTGAATTATGGTTGTGTGGCTTAGGGATATTATCATGGCAGCTTTAGTCGTTATGAATTGATGAATCTTTAAAACCCCTTGACCTATAATTTAGGGTGCGATTTAACTAAAGGTTATCATTGCTCACTCACACTCACTCATGAATCGAATATACACAAGCATGATAAGAAGCAAGAATATAAGAAATTCATATAAGTATACAAGCATGAATGTATTTTAAGTTTTACACGGCCCGAATACCAACAAGCCCAAAATCAAGGCAAGACAAGCCACATAAATCGAATGATGTGCAGACAAGCCGTATACACTGGATAATGTGTAGACAAGCCATATGCACCAAATAATGTGCAGACAAGCCGTATGCACCGGATAATGTGTAAACCATGTGGTACCTCAGTAAGTATCGTATATGTTAGTCTCTACCCAATATATGAGGTAAAATTATTTTAAGTTATTGCACAGTACATGTGGGCAGTGAAATCTCACCGTCCATTGCCCATGTGTATGTGCAATGCCACACACCAGATTACCATCTCTCGGATAGATGGTTTAAATTAGCGCGTGCCTATAGCACGCGCAAGCCTTTAGCTATCAACATTAAATGCTAATCACTGGTCTTTATGCCACCCAACCAGGCAAAAGGGGGTTTAATCCGTGAGGGTAAACCACACGAATTCAACCCTAGGTGCTAGCCTCCGAGAGGCTGACACGTATCCCTTCCGTGAGAATTAAAACCTCACGGATTCAACCCTAGGTGTCAGTCTCCAAGAGGCTGACACGTATCCTTCCGTGAGGATCAAAACCTCACGGATCCATATTTAGTGCCAGCCTCTAAAAAGGCTAGCACGTGTCCAATCCATGAGGATAAAATCCCCACGGATCAGACTTGAGTGCCAACCTCCAAGAGGTTGACATGTGTCCAATCCGTGAGGATAAAACCTCACGGATCAACCATCATCACGCTTGGTCCTGGACCTAACTCCAGACCACGGGTAAGACCTATGGTCTCACCCTGTCGTCCGTGGGTAAAACCTATGGCTTACGCTGTGGTCTGTGGGCGAGACCCATGGTCTCACCCTATGGTCCATGGGTAAGACCTATGGTCTCACCCTCTAGTCTATGGACTGACCTAAGTCAGTCTGTCCCCAGCTAACAGTCAGGATCTGACTGTCACAGGGCAGAGAATCCTTGATAAAAGGATTCTCTGTCGAGCTGTGGGTATCCTAAGATAAAGATCCTATCTTTTAAAAATCTCATGGATCCTAGGAAAGGATGTGATTAAACATTTCGAAAGATACTAGAATTCCCCCCAAAAAGGGGAAACCTGGTACAAGAGTCTTCAAAAGAATAGGATTCTCATGTGCTTTACGAGTATCCTAAATAAGGGAGATCCGTGAGCTAGCATCCTCTAAGAGGAGAGCCCATTTTGACTTCCCTAAAAGAAGGGAGTCAAAGAGAGACACCAAAAAGAGACTCTCTCAAACCTATAAAATGAGGGTTTCTCACAAGAAACCCATACGAAGAAAAAAAACTCTCTCATCCCCTTCAAGCAATAGCCAGCAAAAGCAAGCAGTAAGTCGAAGAAGAAGACGCTCTGATAATGAAGAATATCAGGTGAGCCTCATAAAAATGGCCATCACTATGCTCTTTTCTTTTCTGCAAATATAAAGACCTCAATGAGGCACTTATAACGCCTACATGGGATCTG
Source organism: Tetracentron sinense (assembly GCA_015143295.1). Classification (NCBI taxonomy): domain Eukaryota; kingdom Viridiplantae; phylum Streptophyta; class Magnoliopsida; order Trochodendrales; family Trochodendraceae; genus Tetracentron; species Tetracentron sinense. Next base: position 44,042 of record JABCRI010000567.1, read on the forward strand.
GGTAACCCCATTGAATAAATAAAAATAGTTTATTCAAATATTTGTTCTTCTTTAATTCTTCTTCTTAATCAGAGGTTCTTCCCCAAAATAGGGAAGGTAATTTAACAATCTAAGTTTTCTCAGATTGGAAGGATAATCCCCCATACAAACACTAAACTCCGTACAACAATTGAGGAAATTTGATAAGTATAGAACAATTTTGCGCTTACAAATTAATGGCACACCCGATGGGACTTCTCCTCTCATCTTTGATGAAGAATTAAAAAATAAAAGAAGAGCAAAAAAAGGAAAGTGAATAATCATTTCCTCTATCTCTCTTCGGTTTTGGTGTAAGATAATCAAGACCGTGTACGTCCGGCCAGCCTACGTGCTCATCATCAAGAGGAGGGTCTATGTCCCTCCGTTGCCGATCCCGACAACTCACCCCCTAATTTAGCCTGAGGTGGCAGCAGCCCCAATCATGAGGACTTAGTCTACTGGCCAAACCCTCAATGAGGTTCTTGCTGCCCCTCCATGGAAGAGTCACCCCTAAAAGGTCCACGGACAGGGTGCACCACGGAGCAAGTGTATCCCCAAGGATACACCCCAAACAGGGTGCATTCCCCAGGATGCACCATAGAGCAGTTGCATCCCTCAAGATGCACCACGAAACAGTTGCATCCCCAAGGATGCACCGTGGATAAGGGGCATCCCCAAGGATGTCCCACGGAGAGGCTGCACCCAAGAGGATGTGCCACGGGTAGACACATCCCCTAAGATGCGCCACGAATTGGGTACATCCAATTGGATGCCCCATGGACAGAGTGCACCCCAATCAGAGTGCACCACAAAGAGTGTACACAACCGGGTACCCACATTACAAGATGGTTCAATCATTTTGCGACAGGTCAGCCCAAAAGGTAGACCTATGTCAAACCCTAAGCCAAGCCTAACAGGCTATCCCAAATCCTAACAGTCCATAGGACTTATTGGATATTAGCCCCCTCAATCCAAGTTGACTATTGGAACTCTCCCTTTAAAAAATTCTCCAAGAGGGAGAGGTGCTACCCAATTTCCACCAGGGCAAAAGGACAAGGCCAAGGGCCTCAAAGACTTAAGCAACAATCCCTCAAATAACTTTAAAAAATACAAAGTAATTGAGGAAGATGCCTCAAGGTATTCATTCATGAACAAGAAACGTCCATAGACAGAGTCACAGACCCAAGTCCAAGACATCCCACGAATGAGAATAGAAGACTGTCCACGGACAGAAGTTTAAGAATGTCCACGGATAGAATACCAAGACTGTCCACGGACAAAACTCCAAGACTGTCCACGGATAGAGAATCAAGACCATTCATGGACGGAAGATCCAGACCGTCCACGGACATACCATCAAGACCGTCCATGGATGGAAGAACCAGACCGTCCACGGATAAACAATCAAGAATGTCTACTGACAAAAGACCAGCTCTGTCCATGGACAGAATACCAGCTCTGTCCATAGACAGAAGACCAAGACCGTCCTCGAATGGATACTCAAGACCATCCGTGGACAAGCCCAAGCTTAGTCAACGGACCGAAGACCCAACCACCCAGAACAGAGGCCCAAGCCAGTCCGAGGGTTGGATGCATGGCTTCTTCACAGACACAGGCCCAATTGATTCCATGAACATGATCCACAGACAGAGATCTCTCAAAAGAGGTGGATATCCACGGATAGGCACTTTTCCATCCGAGGACAATTCCCTCTCCAAGAAGGAGAAGAGTTGGCAGTATACGGCCAACAAAAAAAGAGTTCTCTTTGAAGAAGGTTCATCGCTTGAAAATGTTATCAAGCCAAGGAAGGAAGGAACAGGCTTACAAGTGTCTGCAAGCAACGCAAGGGGCATTAACAGCCGTGATGAAGATCATCCGGTTGTTAATGTAAGAAACACTTCAAATCCAGAGCAGGCAGACAGGAACATGCAGTATAGATTGATTCCGAATGCTTTCAGAGGTGCTAACCTTGCAACCTTCTAGTCAATGATGACATATGTTCGTCATCAACACCAAAGGCCTCCATCCAGAGATGTAAGCCCATTCTGAGGCAAATCAAGTGTTGAACCAAAAAGAAGAACCAGAGCACCATATGACCCTAGGGTTAAGGTTCTGAATAGAAGCACTTCCGCTTTTAAAATGCCTAGGAAGAAGACTCCTGAGGAGATCCTTGAACTCAGGAACCAGAAATATCATTCGGCTCCACTAAGGAAAGTATATAACTACTGGACAAGGCTAAGAAGGTTTAGAGATCAAAAGTCAAGAAGGTTGACTGGTGTCTCAGACAAGGTCAGTTTTGTTCACTAGAGACAGAGGACTGATCCTTCTCCTTCTTTTCACCTTATTCGGGAGAGATCGAAGAATGGATCGTCGCATGCTAGTTATGAAAGGATGTCCGTCAATGTCATCGGCACAAGACTTAACCCAGCTCCGATAGAATTTACAACTCCAGTATTCCAAGGAATTGGGGCAAAACATGTCGGGGAGGCAAGATTCTCAGAGTTTAGCCACCGCTATGTTAGCCGCTTTGGACGAGACAAAATCTTCTAGAGCTATCGGAATAGTTGCTCCTGGTCCGGTAATTCCAAGAAGAAAAATGAGCCGCAAAAATCAGGTCAAAGGTAAAGAAAAATCCCAAGACCTAGTTCAATCAGCTCCAGAGCCTGATGTCAGTGGATACCAAGAGGGGTCGACCCCAATAACTTCTCCAAGAGAGTTGGAAGAAATCCTGCCAATCGAGGATTATGGTTTCGACGAACCGGTTCTTCACTCAATCAGGTCGGAAGTTGTGCAAGAGTTTCCTCGACAGGTTTTCAGTACACCAAACCCTTTATACGGAATGCCCAGTGCCTATTTCGCAGAAGAAGAATTTCCAAATCTGTTCTGCCTATAGGGACTAGTGTCAGAACGACTGGTAGCGGTCATCATGACAAATTGGGATGGGAGCGCAGGTCAAGGGAATAAACCCTCAACTTCGGCACCTCCACCATCAAATGATCAAACAGCGGCCTTACAGGTTCAACTCCAGTATAAGGATGATGAAATTACAGCCATGATGTTGCAAATGCAAGAGTTGGCTACTCAATTGTCAGCTCTCAAATCTACATTAGCACTGAGACTGTAATTCTTATGCCAAGGACATAACAGTAATCAGGACACAGCTCCTGCGCCTCCAAATAGTCCATATACACCCGGTATAGGGCCAATCCCAGACCAGGCATCACTCATAAGAGAGGTGTCACCATCTCTTCAAATTGCAATCAAAGAGACCGTCCACAATAAAATATGACAAGCAAAGAAAAAGAAGAAGATGTTCGGATGATCGTGAAGCCTTATCCAACTATAATGGATGTGGTTACATTCCCGTCAGGCTTTATTCAATCAACATTCAAGATGTTCGATGGCACTGGAGATCCGAGACAACATTTGTCTCATTTTATCTCAAGATGGGGATTAGCATCCAAGACTAGAGCTCTTTGCCTCCAACTCTTTGTAAAATCCTTAGAGGGCGCTGCTTTCACATAGTATGCCAACCTCCCTAAGGTTTCAAACCCTGATTGGAGCACGATGGTGACTGAGTTCAGCAAACAATTCTACAACACCCAAAGAAGAGTAGGTGTTCCGGAATTGTTCAAAACCAGACATAACAAAGTTCATTGCCCGATGGAGAGCATTGACTTTCTCCTGTCCTCAAAAGTTCACGCAGTTGGAACTCATCCGGATGTGCCTTAATAACTTCAGGCATGATCTTTCAATTGCCCTCATGGCTCAAACCTTTACTGGTTTTGAAGACTTGTGCACAAAAGCACATGACATGGAGAGCCACATAGGAAAGAGAAGGCGAGGCAGAAGCACTGATCGCCTTGAATCCTCAACAACCGCAGTAGTTGAAGCCAAAAAGACTGCGTAATCAACACTAAGTGTCAGTAGATCAACTGACTGAACAAGCAATGGCAAGGGACCAATTAAGGTTGGTACTAAACCAACTCAGGGTGGAACTAGAAGGCCACAACGGCAATATAAAAGGGATTCGCAAAGAAGATCACTGTGGAACAAAGGATTAATAAAACATATTCATTCTCGGAAGATATTGTCGAAGATCTGTTTGAAGATCTCCTTGTCAAAGAACTCATCACTCTCCCAAAAAGCCGGAGACCTCAAGAGATTGGGATGAAGAATGATCTCAAATATTGTCCTTATCATCGTATGATCAGTCACAAGATAGGTGATTGCTTTGTACTAAAGGACATCATTCAGGGACTTTTAAACAATAAAAAATTATCATTGTTCAAGATCTCCTATAGGCAGCTACATCCAATACGATGGTGGCTTCAGACTAGTTGATAAAGATGAAGCATCTTCAAGTGACAAAATCTCTAACGACAAACCGTCAGATGAAGAAGATTAGACTCTCTTTGAAAGAAAATGAGTCAAGAAGAAAAAGTAGTTGACTCAAAATGTCAATGTTAAAAGGCAAGCTCAGGCTATAAGGCAGGCTCAAGCCCAAAAGTCATTGATGGCAATCACCTTGATGGATTTTATCCCGCTAGGCTTCTGCTCCGACTGTGACTATGATAGCCTCCAATCAACAGATTTGGGAGACGAATCCAACATCTTTTCTCGCTATGTCATTGATGCGGTCTCGAATGAAGACCCTTCATGGTTGAATATGCCAAGACAAGTAGTAGCCTGCAGTCTAGAAAGACATCGGGCATTTTAAGATTGGTTAAATCGATCTGAAGATATTGAATTCCCAGAAAGGAGACCATCTACACCAGGGCGAGCCCCTACAGGACTTTCAGATCTTTCTGAATGATTTTCATCTAGATGAGAACGAGAAGGGGGTGATGAACAGATGCAATCTGATTCCTCTCAAGAAATGATAAATACGCCTGAGACTCCAAATCCAAACCATCGTCAGATACGACAACCGGTACAAATCCCAACTTAGCTCGAGAACCAATATTCACCTACTGCATTCGGTTTGAACGAGGACTCTTCAACAGAAGAAGCAGTCCTAAACTCAGGGTCAACTAACAATTCACAAGCATCTAAGCAAATCTCAGTCCAGTCTGGAAGTCCAACAGAGCAACATGAAAGAAGAAATCAGTCATCTTTTCAAAGTAAGAAAAGAAAGCTGGACTTCAGTTCTGTTAACATGGTCTAACTCTTGGAAGGAGAGTCGTTTAAACCAATAGATCAGACGATTGCTAAAGTTTATCAACTCAACCTCCTGTCAGGAAGAAAGCTACAACCAAGGTTTGTGCCAGTCCAACATGAAAATCGGACTAGAGAGCAACCGGCCCAAGCTCAAACAGCTCCCGGTAATGAAAGAGTTAAGTATGATATTCTGGCCCATCTGAAGAAAATCCCCTCCTTGCTAAGCATCTATGATGCTCTCAAGATGTCCCCTGAATTGAGAAGATCTCTCAATATGCACTCTCTAATCCGGAAGACTTCTCTGAAGAAATTACAATTCAGCCTCCACAGCCTCCTAAAACAGGGACTTCCTGCCTCTTTACGGTCACTTTTGATGACGAATATATGTGAGCTGAGACTTTTCAGCAGAATTGGCCACTATTCATCTCAAGTCTAGTTAATGAGACTAGTACCTTCAGAGTGATGATAGATGAGGGATCAGCCCTCAACATACTCCCAAGAAGGATGTTATCCAAGCTCAGCGTATAAATAGGTCGGCTTCATGAAAGCAACCTGATCATCCAAGGCTTTAACCAAACGGAGCAAAAGTCCATGGCAATGGTCAACCTCAAAACCAAATTTGGGGATATTGCTGAAACTATGGCGTTTCTGGTGATTGATGTTGATTAATCATATAATGCCTTATTAGGACGGCAGTGGATGCATAACCATCTAGTTGTGTCGTCCACCTATCACCAATTTCGCCAATACCCTCAACAGAATAGGCAAACAAGGATCGATACTGATGATGATCCATTTAATGATGCAGAGGCATATTACGCATGTCAGCACCCCATTTTTACACTCCCCTTAACCCTAGTTAATTAACTTAACCATGGTTTGTCCAGCCTAAACCCTAGATCAATCTCACCTGAATCCTAGGACAACCTTAACCTAAACCCTAGGTCTAAACCATAGTTAAACCTAGACCCTAGGTAACCCTAATCTAAACCCTAGGTCTAAACCACTGTTAAGCCTAACCCTAGGTATCCCTAAGCCCAAAACCTAGGTAGCCCTAACTAACCCTAGTTCAAGCCCTAGGTGGACCCAATCCCATAGGAAGCTAACATAAGTACCAAACCGAGCCTGGGCCCAAACATGGGCCCAAGACCCATACCCATATCTAGCAGGAAGGGGCTGGCCCAAATAATTCAAAGTTTCAGGGTGTCGACACTCCCATTATCGACACCAAGTTTCCAATGCATTTGGTAATGGTGGTAAAGCCACTACCGCCATTACTAACATTGCGTGTTTATAGGCTTGCAGCCACCCCCTGCACCACCTGCTTTTCCCAGACTCCACAATGACTCCCCCATGCACCTGATCACCTCCAGAACCCCACTCCATGGTTTGCGACCTCACCCAACAGCGTCCTAATCCCCTTAAGTCCCTACAGTCTCTCCCTATAAATCCCAACCTGCACACACCCTCAAACCAAGCAATTGAACCCATGGGGAACCCCTAAGCATTTTGAAATCTTCCCCAGCACCCTTAGATCTTATACATTCTTTTTTAAAAAAATTGAAGGCCAGCCCCTGTGCAATGCACCACTGTGGAACATCAACGGCCACCACCTGTAGCAGGCAACTTAGCCGGGTAAGGGGCCATCTCTACCCCTTCTTTCTTTACTTTTGGGCACTTTTGTAAATCCCCTAGTCCATTTCCAGGGGGTATAAGTCCAGTAATAAAAGCATAGGGAGGGGTTCCCTGCCTCCTCCATAGGCAGTGGAACCCCCACAACCACCACACCTCCACCACTGTGCACAACCCCCTTCACACCCTTTCACTCAGTTTCTGGGAGGTCCCCATTTCATGAGAAACCTCCCCAATTATACCGTGGAATAGCTCCAGTAGCTGGTTTTCTTTTTTCTGAAAATTTGACAGTGTCGGTAGAATAATTACCGACATTGTAAGCTGTTTCTGTTTGCAGGGGCTATACGCCATGTTAGGTAAGGCCCTAGTCCATTCCAGGGCCAGTTTTGGATCCATGGGACTCCCCTCTAACTTCCCTGAGCATTTCAGGCTCATAGGTTTAGCTTAATTAGGGTTAATACGGGCTAAACCGAAATCTGTCCAGAATGTCGGTGAATACTTCACCAACATTATGTTTTGGCTTAAACCAATGATATCATGCCTACTGTGGGCCTATTTTTGGACCAAGCCCAAGGCCCATTACAAGCCCAAGATGTGGCAACATACCTGGACTCTCCCTTGGGCCTATTGGCCCACGTGGCATCTTCCTTAAGCTCCTCCATTGATGGCAAGGTTACTGTTCCTATAAAACAAGATTGGCGGCATTAAGTTCACCAACATTCGCAAGTTATACAATATTGAGAATAACGGTAAACTAATTACTGTCATTCTTTCTATTACCAGAACAGTGGCCCTGCACCAGGCCCAGGCTCAACTTGAGGCCCCTTTAGCCCTTGGCACACGTGCTAAGCCCATTTGAGCCCTTCACACACACGCCAGCCCACCTTGAACCCTGACTATCCTTCTAACCGGGGTTAGTTCAACCCCAGTTAATTCTTAACCCTAGTTAAGATATCCCTATTTGAAAATGCACATAAAATCATAAAAAATAGAAAAATCAAAAAAAGACAAAAATTGACTTTATAGTCTTTTCTTAATCATGGTTAGCCCCTAACCATGGATAAACCCTTCTAACCGCGGTTAGATTCACTCTTGAGCACTTGACCTCCCCAGTTTGGGCTAAACCCTTGACCACCCTATACACACACATACATACCCCTAGCCTTGGCACGGGCTCTTGTGCAGAACTACGCTCGGTCTGATCTCACCATATGAGTATGTAGGTAACTCTACTCGGGTTCGACCCTAGCCATCTAGCTTTCTATTTTTCTTGGATTAGCATTCTTTTAAACACTTAGGCATTCTAATTAACTTTGAGATTATAATTGGCTTAAATTTGGGAAATAGGTAACCGTTATAAAACGGGGGCTTGGGGTGCCTAACACCTTTCCCGGGGCTTAATCGAACCACTTTTACCCTATCTCTTATATACCTTTTGCCTTGTCCAAACAAACAAATACCCGGGACCTATCCCTAAGAATGAATAGGTGGCAACTCAAGTCAAATCAAATTGTGAAAGTGGGTCAAAAAATCTCATGTTCACAGCTCTGACGACTCTGCTGGGGACTAGGTTCAAGCCGGAACTTAAATTTAAGTCAAATAATCTCAAAATTAATTAAAATACCTAAGTATTTAATTAAGTGCTGATTCTTTATACCTTTTTGGGATGTTTCTTGTTCAATGCATATCATCATAGTGTAACAACCCTTTTACCTATAGTCAGGCTTATTACGCTTACGACTTCTGGATGATTATCCTCAGTGACAGAGGCTTAAAAGTCTTAGAGGTCTACAGAATTACTCATGCTGGGTGATTACCCCCAGGGAAGGATTCTGAACGCTCCAGCTTACACCAGTCGTCCCTTTCAAGGGAGTCGTATATACAATGTTAAGTGATCCCCCCATCCTCTAGGAACACCCTGCATTACACCAGCATGCATACATATAGAATAGGTTGAGGTATAGTATACAAGCAGCCCACTTGGAGGGATACACTAAATCCTAACCTGTTTGTACCCTATACCTGTCCCCCAATCAGGGTTGGGTTGAATATCTAGGCATTCTGTCCAGATAAACACTCATCCAGGGGGCATGTACTGAGCCTTTTGTTGTGTTTGTAATAAAATACCTCCTACCCTATCTCCAGACATACATGTTAGGTTCAAATCCTAAGTTGCAATGGGTGAGCTCATTAACCCACTTCAACTTTGGCCTAGTAGGCACTAGTTACCAACAACCCAGGTTAGTAGAATGGAGTTCTCTCCGCCTACCTTATCGGGTTACACCTGTCATGTCATACCTTGTTCAAAACAAAAAATAAAAAAAAAAATTTTATCAAAAAATCAATCTTTCTCCTTCTTGCATGTCATTCCAAACTTCCAGACCAGGGGCATTGTTCCTGTGTCAACTAGACTCTATTAGGTCATTTGCATGCTTTCCACCTTTCCTGCTCCCCTATCCATTCCAACTCTTACTCTATACTTCCCATCTTTTCAAGAGCAGGACCATGAGCTAAGCACGTATCTAAAAAGCAAACCCAATAGTTACCTGATCAACTAGCTGCAATAATGGACCATCGAGATGGCCAAGACACTAACCCTGACACCCCGACATCACAGCCACAGGTCCCAGATTTTGAGACAAGATTAGCAAAAAATGTCCGGAGTATTGAAAATCTAACAAATATTGTCTAGGATTTTATACGGGCAATGACTCATACCCTCTCTTCCTCCAACACTCTACCAGCCGAGGCATCAAGGCCATCACAACAAAACCCACCATCGACTTCCAATCTTATCCCATCACTACCCACCATCAACATTACATCACCTCCTACTCAACCATCACTCACCCTCAACATCCCATAAACATCCAACCAACAACAACCAAAATTCACTTCAACATCCCTCCTCCGCCAATCCAACCCAACCTACTCACCATATCTCACACCCATCATTAACCAGCTCGAGGAAGAGGAGGCCAGGGCTGGAGGTGAACCTCATACAGGCTCAGCTCATGTGTCCTCAAGTTCTGCCCAAATCTCGGATGCATATCGGGAGAGAATTGAAAATTTGGAGGAGCTGGTGAAGTAGAATCAGGAATCTCGTAAGTCTACCAACTTCAAGGACATGTGCATACATCCTGGAATCTAAGGACTTCAAGGTTCCCAACTTTGAAAAATACAGTAGGAAAGGTTGTCCTGAGACACACTTGAGAGCATACCGGGGAGAATTGTTCCAGCTCGAGCATGGGGACAAGCTACTAGTCCAGTTGTTTCAGAAGAGCTTAAAAGGGGCTGCATTACAATGGTTCACTAAGGTAGACCCCAGTAAGATGCGGATATGGGAAGATCTGTGTAGATCTTTATTGCTCAGTATTCATACAATGTTGAATTGGTCCCACAGAGGGCAGACCTGGAGAGAATGTCCCAGAGGGACAATGAAACCTTCATCAAATATTCAGTTCGGTGGAGGGAAATGGTTGGAAAATTGAGCGCCTCTCTACCAGAAGAAGAACTGGTCACAACCTTTCTCCGCACTCTCAAGCATCCGCTCAAGACCCTCCCAGCGACACAACCTATTTTAGACTTCAGCACCATGGCCAAGTGTGGTGCCAGGATCGAGACAACAATGGGTGACAGCGGATCATTCGACATGTTTTAGGGATCTAAGGGTGCATCTTCTTCTCGTACTCCGTCACATCCAAGAAAAGACAACAGGAAGAAAGAGGATGATGGACATATGGTAGCAGCTATACCAGTCAGGGTACCTAACTTGCCCCAACAACAAGATTGACAAACCCGGTAAGCTCAGCAACCTCAGGATAAATTGCTCTCTCACCAGATGACTCTTAAACAGAGAAAAAATCGGGCATTCACTCCAATCACATATTCTCTGACTGCACTCCTCTCATTCCTATTGGATAAAAAGTTGATCACTCTGAAAGATCCCCAACCTCCTCCGACTGTTCTCCCGAAGGGATATCGGCCCAAGCAACACTAAGGATATCACCAGTCGCCAGGGCACCCTTTAGACAGGTGCTATAACTTAAAGCATGCAATCTAGGACTTATTAGAGATAGATAGAATCTTCTTTGCACCAGGGACCACGGACATCACTCAAGCACCTCTCCCCAACCATGCTCCTCTTGTAAGCTAAGGCGCTTCAACCGGAATAGTTCTGCAGCCGATCTTTGAACAAACTCTATTTTTTTGTTGTGTCTCTACTTGTACCTCTTTTTTTAGTACATTTACCGGCCATGTTGGCCCGCGTCAATCCCTATCATCAGTCTAGGTCAAGCAAGCGACCCGTGGCCCTTGCTTTGTTTGTCTTTATTGTCAGGTCTGTCCATTTTTTTTATTTTAATAAAATAACTCTTTTAGTCAAGTTCCATTATGTTCTGAGATGCTTAATTTGGGAACTAAACTAGTTTCTAATGCCTGCAAGGAGTAAGCTAATAAAGGTTGATCACTCAATAGACACTCCTCCTATTTTAAGCAAATCAAGACAAGACTAATACAGGAACAGTGAAGACCTCTTTAAGTTATCAAATGTCAATCAACCAAAATGAGGACAATGCAATGATTATATATGGACTGTGCTATAACATTCACCGAAGTGTAAAGAAGAATGAAATAGGCGAGGCCATCTTTTAATACACTCACAAATACACCTCGAT
>JABCRI010000568.1:0-33908 GCA_015143295.1 Tetracentron sinense
TCACATACTAACATTTCAAACCCATATCTTGCTAATAATAGCGAACTTTTGTTCGAATTTTTTTTTAAAAATAACTGTGGTCCAGGTATTTCCACTTAAATGCGCCTTAAGCAATATAAATAATGGCCCATACCGATTCGTCGCATTCTCGAGTGTGTTTGATTGGGTCCAAAGCGAAATCCATTTTTGTTTGAAAAGAGTGAATAACGAAACTACTAAGTGATGGAATGTCCTAGAAGTGAGGTTCTAAAATCTGATTCGGAGGAAGGTTTTATGGCAGCCTGCCTAAATCACGGGTGTCTAAAGGAGGTTAAACCTCCTGATTTCAAAAGTCCCTAAAAGTGTTCAATTTAATAGACCAGCTTAAATAAATATTATTCATGAACTTCTAATTTAACTTGTAATAAATAGGACTCTAGATTAGAACAAAAATGAGTAATGACTGCTAACCTAAGGAGATTGAACCCGCCTTCCGGTCCCCACAAATAGCTGCACTTCCCGTGCAAATTATGGAATTTCGAAAAGAATGCCTATGTCTAACCAATGAGCATTCGATAATGACTCTAATTAGAGAACATCTTTCACAGCCACTCATCCCACGCAAAGTCTTTCGTATTCTTACATGCCCTTAGCAACATATGACTCAATTTGCAAAACGTGACTAAAAAATGAACATTATACACGACTTCTAATCTAGCAGATCTAGACATCGCTTACTGCATGACCAGATGATAAAATTTCGAAAGATGACTATGTCCTAAAAATGGCAGTGATAGAGAATGCGCTATCTAATCTAAGAACACGAACTTGAGACGTCGCTAAATAATGCACTAGAATGGGGACAAGGATTTGAAAAATGATTAAAAAACCTCTTTAAAAATTGGCATTAGAGCTAACGGACGTCTAAATCTGAAGATAGACATCGTTATAAATGCAATAAATGATGAGGAAAAATGATTACATTTCTACAACTGGGTCAAGTATAATGATTGCTAATCCTCTAGAAGAGTAGACATCGTTATAACTGTATAAAAATGACATGATTTCTAGACAACTATGTCTAAAAATATGAATGGACATAATATCCTCCTACCTATTGGGTGTTTCGCCAAGAGCCTCAATTAAGAGAAACGCATCATGGGGATCTTTAGTGAGATTTATTTTTAACGAAAAAGAATAGACCAAGACTAATATTGGGCTTGGGAAAAATTAGGAGATTAAACACGGGTCTAAAAACTAGGACATCTCTAATCGCGATACCCCGGGGCTCACAAGTAGCCCCCAATTCGGTGAAGTAGCGTCATAGAGGGTTCCTTAGTGAGTTTTTTAGGGCAAATAGAGGGGAGTTTTTCAATAACTTGACTCATATTTCTGTAAAAGTAAGAATACAGCATAACTGGGTTCTAAATATCCTAGTAATTGTGTTCGTACCATTCTTCCTTCCAATTTTGAACCCCCTGAAAATCGTGCAAAAACTCGATTCTGAAGTCCAACCTATCAAAAAGATGATAGGTCCTCAAAGTTATCTAAAGACTCACATCTTAAAAGAAAAAAATGAGGGTTAAGAAGAGAATTAGCACAAGATGTACCAAGATGGTTAATTTTTGGGCCTACCTATGTGGGGTTGGAGAGACCCCCACGAACCCTCCGCTTTATTTTCCTTTCCTCAAACTTTTCCTCCTAGGACACACAAACCTCCAAGCTACCTCCTTCTTCTTCAACTTTTTCCTGCTGGCCGGGGGGGGGGCCTTCGGGAAATCCTATTGGCAATCGGTCTAACACTCTAGGGACCTAATAGGGATTTTTTTCCCCTTGAATTTTTGTGTCAAAGGGGAGGGATGAACGTTTTCTAGACTTGGAATATCTGCAAATTGCATGCTTTCCTTATTCTTTTGGGCAGAAGTTTTTGGCTTGTCAAAAAATTTGGTGAAAATAGATAAAAATGCCTGATTTAGGTTCGGGGGGTACGAGAAGTGGAGAAATTTGGGGTAAAAAACCCCTCCCTCACTCCAATATGATACTAAACTATTTGGGGTCTTTTATATTCATTTAATTGTCCATTTTGGTATTAAAAATGGGAACCATTCTTCAGGAATTTTCCAGGTTGTCAAGGGCATGAGTTGTCGAAAGCACAAGAATTTTCTAGAAGAAGACTGTGCTAGAATTATAGAAATATCAAAATTGAGGTAATAACTTTACCTCTATTTCAAGAATAGGCTAAATTTTTATTGTCCCTAATGTTTTTACCCCCATTTAAGACTTATTCGCAAATTTGGTGCTCCGAGACTCCAGAGAGTCTAGCACATGACCTTGTAACTGAATTCTGAAAATACCCCATAAATGGCGGTAATGCAATTGGAGAAATTGTAAATAAACCTAATTTTGAAATGCGGTAAAGTTGTTACCGCCAGTTAGGGACATTGGGATAATTTCAACATTCTGGACATATAAAGGTGTAACCGCTTCTGGAAAAAATATCTTTATCATAAAGGCGGTAAAGTTATTATCGCCATTAAGAATAGAGGCAAAAATTGAATTGGCGGTAATAACTTTACTTCCAATTCAAAACAGGCAATATTTGGAATGTCTGTAATTTAATTACAGCCATTACATTTTTAGGCCAAAATGGAATTATGGTATATAATTACAACCATTTCAAATTTAAAATATTTACGAAACTGTTATCGCAAAGGAAAATCAGTCTCTAGGCCCTTCAAAAGTGGATTTTAAGAGACAAAATGGAAGCCATAGAGTTTATAAAAGTCTCGTATTTGGATGGTTTAAATGACTAAAATATCCCTAAATCGGATTTAAGGTCTGGGTGATCTTTAAATGATGGTGGGATGCTTGTAAATGGGTGGACGAGGTTTAAAGTGATCTCATAGAGTCCATCTTGTCTTGGAGAAGAAGTATGAGAGCACGAAGAATCCGGACAAACAGGGTGTCTACAACTAAAATAAGAAGAAACCAAAAGGTCATAAGCATTTCAGTTTCACTCCAGCAGCTACTTTCTTAGAAGAATCAAACACATGGACAAACTAATCGATCAAGTTATAGATGTTTGAAATATAAGTAATCTAGGAATATTTAAACTGAGCAGAAATTCTGTGTTTGTAAAAAAGAATAACAGATCAAATAATAAACAACAAGACTAAGCAAGCAAACTAAAGAGGGACATACCCTCAAATAAAACCCAAGTAGTAGGCAACCAAACACTAGGATTTCTGATTTTTTTTAGAAGGATTTCTGATGTAAACAGTATTTTTAAAGTAGTTTTGATTGAATCCACACCACCACGAACACACTGCATAAACGTAGTCCTTTCGTTGAATGTGTGACATTATTTTAATGATCGGTGATCTTCTCCGGTTGTAACCGGTTTTTTGATAAATTCGGTTACTCCCTTGTGGTCGCCACATATGTCCCTTTTTGCACCCCTTAACTGTGGTTAAGATTCACCTTCCCCTAGGATTCACCCACCTATCTTTGGTTTTTAGAAAAATTATTTTAAAATAATTAACACTAGAAGTTGGTAATTTTAACCATAGTTAACAAAAAAATTTAATATTTTTTCTGAAAACCAAGGATAGTTGAACCTTAGGGGTGAGTGAATCTTAACCATAGTTAAGAGGTGTCAAAAAGGACATGTGGCCACCTCAGGGGCCTAACTGGTTTTGGCACAACCGGTTACAACTGGAGAAGAATAGGAGTCTATTTTAATCTTGCCCAGTCCACACTTATTGGGACCATTAAAGATTAATTATCAAAGGATGAGGTGACCATTTGGATTATAATTGATCATATTGAGTCTTTTTTGAAGCTTTTAGGTTCTAAATCTGTCCCAAATCCTTCACTAAATCCTTATTTCCATGCAAGAGAGGTCCATAGCTAGTTATACCCTCAAGCAAAAATTGCTAGAGCTGTACACCAATGGTTCAACCTAGAGCATGGTGACCCGTCACATAAGACTAACAGGCAGTGGGTATGAGTCATGACATGGAGTGCTTACCCTCACATTATGCACATACACATACGTATCCAGGGGTGGAGCCGGGGGGGGCGGGGAGGGGCCATGGCCCCCCCAATTTTTTTGCAATTCCTACTTCTAGTAGTATTAAATAGTGGGTCCCCTAATTTTTTCAAATTTTTTAGTATAGCTGGCCCCCCCTAATGTTTTTGTCTGATATACACAGTGGCCCCCCCAATCTTTTGTCCAATTTGTAGTGCCCCCAATGGAGTCCGGTGATGGCCTTGAGGTTGCCACATGTCCCAATTGACACCCATTAACTATGGTTAAAATCACCATGATTCACCAACTTATCCTTGGTTGTTTTAAAAAAGATTGAAAATTTTTTAACCTTTAAGAGTTAGTTCACCACGGTTCACCTACTTAACCTTAGAAAAAAAAATTGGTATCATTTTTAAAAATCAAGGATAGGTGGGTGAATCTTAATCACAGTTAAGTGGTATCAATAAGCACATGTGGCGACCTCAAGGGTATAATTGGAACAAAATTTTCTCGAAAAAAAGGAAATTACCCAAAAAAAATTTCTCGGGGGCTACGCCCCCAAACCCCCAAGCTCCATACCCTCAAATTCATTAAATTTTTTATACACGTATTTCGGCCCCCCCAACCAAAATTTCCTAAATCCGCCCCTGTACGTATCTATGAAGAAGTAAGTCTGCCATGGGTAGCCTAGGCTTCGATGACTTTGCCGAGTCCTTGACCGAACGAAAGAAATTGATCGAGTAACAAATGGATCACCCAAACCAACCAACAATTCCTAGTTTAAGAATGACAATGGAGAAGAGGCATTAAAGCTGAACCTGGAGCTTCATTTCAAGCAACAAAGGCAGTAACCTATCGTCTATTTTTCTTATAATTTATAAAATACGGGATGTAATGCACTAAGCAACAACGGTAGTAGCCTATATGACCATTGAGTCAGAGTACAAATTATGAGACGGAGGACAGAATAAAATAAGGGAAATGAAAAACGGAACCCAGGGTCAGCTTAGAAGCTGACCCCGACACCTCATTGGTCCACACCCCCTTTTTACCACCCATCAAAGGTTTAAATGTTCAAGCTTTAACAAGGTACAAAATCAGCCGGGGTGAAGTGGGAACACGCATTCCTACGTACTGGAGGAAGCTTTCCTCTAAGTGCCTTAGCCAACAGAAATAAGAGATTAACCATGAACAAGAGCTACACTCCGCCTCTTGCTCCATTGGTGGGGTGTGGCGTCTCTCAAGTGAGAGGTCTCAGATCCAATCCCCGAGTCATGAGTTGTAAGAACTCCAATCCAAGTTAATTACTGACCACTAAAACTAACAGTAGATAAATGATATTCGCACAAAAAAAAAAAAAAAAAAAAAATCTATGGACAAGAGTTTTGATTAAATAGTACAAGAGCAACCCAAAAAATTAGTGTTATAAGGTACCCTTCTTTGTGTTTGTAATTATCAAAATACCACTTTCGAATGCATTTTTTTGAATTGGTTGATTGTTCAACAGTCAACAGGAGCTCCTGTTCATAGCAACGTTTGAAATCCCAATAATTTCGGCGATCCTTCAAACCGAACTGAAATTTCAAAAATTTCAGTTATCTCGACGGGATTTTGGAATTTCGATTTATTAATATTTTATTATATATATTTAATATTTATAAAAAATTTGTATGTCAAAAATTAATATTTTATTAAATTTTAACATATTTATATAAATATTATAATTTATTTTTAAAATACATATATAAATTTCCAAAATTTCTGGAAATTTCGATAAAAGTATCAAAATTTTTTGGAATATTTCAAAATTTTAGTTAAAAACAATAAAAAAAACTATTCCAAAAGAAATTTCCAAAATTTTGCCTATGCAACGAGTGTGAGCAATGAAATTTACCGCATTTTCTTATGAGCCGAGCCCTACGGAGGAATGACGCTAAACGCATAAAATAAGAGTTGCCACCTATTTAATGAAGGGTAAATAGGATCTCAATTATACAGTGGATAAAGCATAAGGTCCAAAATGAAACTCTAGGTAAGTGATTCTTTTAAGCTCTAGGGAAGGTTTAGGCATCCTAGGGCCCTCATCTGGAGATGGTAACCTACTCCCGATATCTAAGTCAATTAAATAAGAAATTCAAATATAACTTAAGTATGTTGTTTAAGTATATCAATTAAGCAAATAAAGCAAGATTAAGAGGAAAAGGGAAACTAATCCTAGGTGAGCTAAGAAACTATTTAAAAAGAAATTTCTGAAATTTCGTTGATGTAACGAGTGTGAGCAAGGGAATTTACCGCCTTTCCTTTCGGGTTGGGCCTTACAGAGGAACGACGCTAAATGTTTAAAATAAGAGTTGCCGCCTATTTAATTAAGGGTAAATAGGATCCCAATTATACAATGGATAAGGTCTATGGTCCAAAATGAGATTCTAGGTAAGTGATTCTTTTAAGCCCTAAGGAATGCGTTATGCACCCTAGGGCCCCCTCGGAAATGGTAACCTACTCCCTATATCTAAACCAATTAAAGAAGAAATTCAAATAGAACTTAAGTATGTTGTTTAATTTTATCAATTAAGCAAATAAAGTAAGATTAAAGGGAAAATGGAAACTAATCTTAAGTGAGCTGAACCCATTAGGGTTGCTTACTTACCCGACTTGGGAGGATCAAACCATAGTAGTTCTTACAAGCAAGCATACTAAGTTTGTTTGTTGATATAAGTTGATTAAATGTTTTTGATATTTTGGTTATATTTGAATGTTTTTGGTATTTTAATTATATTTGAATGTTTTTTTGTATTTGGAAATTTTATCTTTTTTTTTGCATTTTCATATAGATAGGCTTTTGGCAAACTTAATTAAAGTCAAATTTAACCCAAGAGAAGGCTAATGAGAGGTTATGCTAAAAGATTATATTTAGGACATAAAGAAGGATGTTTGCATTATGAATAGTAGATGGTCTATTGTCAACACCTAATTTGTTGGATTGATGTTGTAATAAATCAAATACCAATTACCTTTGGTATGAGACATTTTGAATAATATCTTCTTTAAGTCCTTAAACCATCCTTTACCCATTCAAAATAGAACATGAATGAAAAAGAAAGAAAAAAGTGACAAGTAGAGAAAATGAAAACTTATCATCTCTCCTCTAATGTAGTCCTTTTACACTATTATGAACAATGTAATGCGACTCTAAATATGAAATTTGGATTGAGGATGAGTTTTTCCAAATAATTCTAGAAGAATGACTAGAATCTGAGTGAAGAAACAAAATAAAAAGAGATGTATAGCTTTAGCTTCCACTCTCTATATGCCTACTCATATCCACACTGGTGGGTAAATAAAAAAGAAAGAAACATTTACATGAAAGAAAAAAGGAGGACCTCTCATTTCTTTTGAGGTGAGGTTCCTTTATATCATTAGATTGGTGTAGAGATGCCCAACTAAACTTGAGAAGAGAGAGATCTTCCCAAATTGTTCTAAAAAAAAAACTAAAAACCAAGAAAAAAAAAAGACAAATAAATATGAAATAAAGAAGAAGAGGAAGAATAAAGGGAGGAGTGTCTACTCCTCCAAGACTTCTTTTCCAACACTTCAAGAGTTGAGGAGTTTTTAGAGTCCACAAAGGAAGAGAGTTAGTGAATAATTTTAAACTTTTAGTCCTAGAATTCTCTACACAATCGAAACCTTAGGTTCTTCTCACTTTCTTCAAAACTAAAAAGAAGTATAAGAGGTGAGAGTCTTCTAGAGGATCATGAAGCCTAAGGGTTTTTGGATAGAGATGAGGATGAGGTAGGTTTCCTCTTGAGATTTTTGGAGGTGAGAGAAATGACTTATGATGGTCTTGTATTTATAGAGTTTTCAAGGGGTTGTGGCAATTTGATAATTAATACAGAGTTTGGTGAGAAGAATGGAGGTGATTGGTTGGTCAAAAAGGGTGTAATTGGTGATTGAGTATTAAAAAAAGTGTGTACTTGATGAGAGATGATTGAGTGGTCAAAAATGGTATAAGAGAATTAAATGTTTTATAAGAGGTGTAAGAATAAGTTGTAAGAGGTGTAAGAGAGTAAGAGATGTGATTGGTTAGTCAAAAAGATTTGTACCTGGTGAGAGGTGATTGGGTAGTCAAAAAGATGTATAAACACAAAAATGTGGCTATTTGGGTTCGAAGAAAAAATATGAGGTCTTTTGTAGGAAAGTGAGCTTAGGTTTGTGGGTTTTAAATGTGGGTTAATGGATGTGGGTATATGGAGTAGATATTATGGATCATGGGTTGTTAGATTTTGGCTTTGGTAATTAGGCTTTGACTATGGTAATTAGTAGATGGGTCATGGGTCATGGTTGTTGGGTTTTAGTTATGTCAATTAGGCTTGGTCTTTAGTAATTAGATTTTGACTATGGTAATTAGGCTTTGGCTAAGACAATGAGGTAATTGGGCTTGAGTAATAGAATTAAGTAATTGAGCTTGATTGGATTGTTTGGATATAAGCTTGGCCAACTGGGCATGGGCCTTAGTTGAACCTTGAACCATTTGAAGAAATGGGAAGGGATAGGGGTGCAAAATTAGGGTGCTTACAACGAGATTTTAATTTTTTGATATTTTGTTCAAAATTTTTGAAATCCGGTCTGATATCAAGGATTGGGCGAAACCGCGAAATCTTGATGGGGTAGGATTTCAAACCTTGTTTCCTAGTTAATCTCCAAAAATAAAG
This sequence comes from Tetracentron sinense, assembly GCA_015143295.1. Lineage (NCBI taxonomy): Eukaryota > Viridiplantae > Streptophyta > Magnoliopsida > Trochodendrales > Trochodendraceae > Tetracentron > Tetracentron sinense. The sequence goes on from JABCRI010000568.1 coordinate 8,719, forward strand.
CCCAATTTCACATCAAAAGGCAAAGGAAGAACATTTAATGAAGACGGGAGTGCTAGGCTGGTCCTCTAGCAAGCAGACTCGCCCTTTTTGTAACAACAATTAAGGTGAACATGATAGGTGTTGTGTGTGTCCCACCTGAATTGTACAGTAGACCCTCTTATAATTAATAACCATGCTGGAAAGAAATTATATAAGGAAAATAATCACCTCCTCGGTCGGTGACGAGAGGAGGGGATCTCGGCTCCCCCATTTCTTGTCATGTGTCCCCTTTCTAACCCAATTTAATTGTGGTTAAGATTCATCCACCCATAGGGTGCATCCATCTACCCTTGGTTTTTAGCAAAATAAAATAAAATAATTTACTAAAGGATTAAAAAAGAACTAACCCAAGTTAATGGGAGTTGAAAGGTTGGTTCATAAATCATAATTTCTTTTGAATGTGTTGTATTTCCTATAGAAGCTTCATGTTGATACAAATGTATAAAGCTAGTATATAATAATTTCAGTCTTTTAAATTTAATCCATTTTTGAAAGAGAAGAACATCCATAATTTATTTTAGGTAGAGACAAAATTCATTTTAAACTGTTTTTCGTGGGATTCTCCATTTACTTTTTGTTAATTATTTTGAAGTCCTCATACAATTATTTTTTTAGTTTTTCTTTTTAAAATATTTACAACTTTACACTATGTATATGATAATTTATTATACAGAGTCAAAATATCAAAAATAATTTTATTCATTTCTCTTTGTGATACCTAAACCTTCATAAAGTGTTTATAAGATTCATATAACTATGAATTACTATAATATAAAACCCTCTCTTATAATTAATAATATATTAAAATTTTCTTAAAAAATTATTAAATTGAAAATATAAGAGATTATTAATTACACACTATAGAACCAAGCTTTTTTTTTTTTGTTAAAATACATTATATTAAAAGCTAAACCCCATTTACATAGTTGTTCCAGGAATTCAAGGGTATCTCTTGCCATGAAAGAAATTGAGGTAAAGGAGATTGCCCCAGGCTTATATTTAAAGCCACCTTAGCAGCAAAATTGTGTGTTGCTTGGTTCAACTCATACCAACCAAACTGATCTCAACAAGCCTGTTGAGCTTCTATAGGTCTTTTTATATCGGCAACAATTGTAGAGATTTCTCAGTGCACGAAAGAGGAGAGGTCATTCAGACAAACCTTTTGAACTATGGTTAAATATTAGCCACCTCCTATGGTTAATTTTTTTTTTAAAAAAAAAGAATCAAGGGTAGATGTGCGAATCGTAGGGGTGACTGACTCTTAACTACAGTTAATGGAAGTAAAAAGGGGACACATGGCCCCAAAAAGGGGGGACGACATAGTAACTCACCTCCTCGGCCCGAGGAGGTGACTATTTTCCAATAGAAAATACTGAGAGTATGCCTACAGTAGACTCTCTTGTAATTAATAACCTTGGTGGAAAGAAATTATATTAATTATAAGAGAATATTATATATAAAAATCACTAAATTGACCCATCAAAAATTTTGATTTCATAATTTCTTTAGAATGTATTGTATTTTCTATATAAGCTTAATATAGATACAAATGCATAAGACTAGTATATGGTAATTTCAGTTTGGTAAAATGAACCCCTTTTTCAAAGAGAAGAAAAAATATCATTTATTTTGGGAAGGGAAAATTTCATTTTGAACTCTATCATTGGATTATCCTTTTAACTTTTGTTAATTATTTTAAAGTCCTTATGAAATGAATTTTTTGGTTTTTTTTTCTAAAATATTTAGAACTGTATACTATATATACGATAATTTATTATACATAGCCGGGGTATCTAAAATAATTTTATCCTTTTCTTTTCCTAATACCTAAACCATCATAAAGCTTTCATAAGATTCATATAACTATGCATTAATATAGTATAAAAACATCTTTTATAATTAATAATATACTAGAACTTTCTTTAAAAAATTATTAAATAGTAAGTATAAATGATTATTAATTACACACTATGGAACCAAGTTGGTCCTTACAAATTTATTAATTATTGTTATAAAATATTAATTATAAGAGGGCTTATTGTATTTAATAGAGAGAGTGAGTGTGCTGGCGGCAGAGTCCGTGCCAGCCTGCCACCTTCCTTTAATGAAAACCAAAGACAATTTTCTATATTCGGCGCATGGATTATGAAATCAAACCTACCCAATATGGTAGGTTTGGGTAGTGTAACTGTTGCTTCGCCTTGTCGTGTTGTTATTTTAATAAAAATAAATATCGGGTAATCAATTTATTTTATTTTATTTTTTGTTACTGGTGTCGGATAAGCGATATTTTGGATAGGCCAAATTTATAATTTCAGTGTCTGTATCAGCCTTTATAACAAATCTGTCTCGAAAGAGACTTTCTTGTCATTTGATTTGCGTGTATTTTTTTTACTTAATATTACTTCTTTTTTTATTTTAATTTTTTAGGTTAGAAACGAGTGTCGGCTAAAACTTGATGAGGAGAGAGTTAGGTAACCGCCCTTCATCTGAGATGGACAAAGCTAGTCCCTTATTCAGCCAAATTCTAAGATCTAAGTCTTCGGCAGAATTCTTAATAAATTGAAAGCAATTTAGAGCAATGTTGTCAGAACCGGACCGGGCATTGAACCGGTAGAGTGACTGGTTCCTAGTTCCACCGGTTCCACCGGCCGGTCCAGTCTGGTTCTGACAACAACTGATTTAGAGTGATAGTGATATCATTGTTATCTAAGTCTTCATGAACAGATAAATTTTAAGAAATTGGTAGCAATTTAGTGTGATAGTTATTATTATTATGATGGGTTTAAATATAGACTGAGTTCCCGCTTCTATGCTTTTAAGGGTTGCTACTTTTTAATGTGTAGATGGTGACATTTTTGTATTTATGGAGGAAAAATATTTAGAAATTGTCATTTCACTATCTAAACATTAAACTTAAAAGGGAAAATCTACTCAGCTCGTGAAATATATATTTACAATATTATTCTATTAAGTTTTTTTTGGTACAAGATAACATTTATATTTTTATATTATTTATTATATTTTGTGTGGGTGAACATTTACCCACTGTTAGAAGTAGCCAGTGAAGCTCTTGTAAGTCATCACCTCATGGGAATGAATCGCCAAACCTCTCTCATATGAGATGTCACACCCTCAATTGGAGCAAGGGTGCAATTGAGGCTAGGTTTGGCTTGAGCTTATCTTTTTTTTTTTTAAATCATCTTGGGGGGGGGTGGTAGATCCCTACCGGATTTATTAATAAAATCAAGAAAAAAGGGGGACATAAAACCTAACCCCTTATAGACTCAAAGAAAAAATTAATAACAAAGGAGGGGGGGATATGAAACCTTACCCTACAGACTCAAACAAAATAAAAGAAGGTGGGGACATAAAACCTCACCCCTACATACACAAGAAAATTAAATGCTAACTTTTCTAAGACTCTCTACCCCTAATTTATCCATATGGATAAGAGACTTGATATTTTTGAGGATGGTATTATAAGAAGTGAGAATACCTGATGTCATACTGTCACACCCAATATTAGCCAAACCATCAGCTACTGAATTAGCTTCACGATAAATATGGTTAAGAAAATAACCTTCTTTAATATTAACTTTAATCTTTTTTTCCCAATTCCAAGACTTCTAAGAAAATTTATTTCATTTTCAAGAATCTATTAAGGTTTTTGAATCTGATTCAATGATCAAGTTATGTAAGTTAAGATTCTTACACAACACAAGGTCATCTAGAACAGCTCTAGTTTCTGTATTAAAGTTAGAGCAGGATCCATAATTAGAAAAAAAATAATAAAATCACCATTATGATACCTCCTAAATCCCCTCCTCCAGCAATCCCCGAATTTCCTTTAGAGACACCATCCATATTCAATTTGAATCTTGCGCAAGAAGGGCAAGTCCACTTAACAAGAAAGATCTGAAACTGATTGCGAGACGAAGATTTAAAGGGAAATAAAGGAGTAACATCAAGATTTTTCCTCCCACGATTAGAATCAATATCTCAAATCTTATTTTTAATAGACTCAATAAGATTTTTAGCATCACGATAATAAGAGTCATATTTTCCTCCTTTGAGCTTATTTGGACTTGACATATTTATAATAATAATAATAATATTACTAATTAATACTATTTAAAGTGTTATATGTATTATTTTTAGAATATTTAATATACTATTTATAGTATTTCTTAAAAATTAAAAAAATATTTTTTTTATGTTTCAAGCCAAGCTCGGTTTTAGCTTTAATCAATTTGAGCTCAAGCTGAGCTTGAGCTAAGCCAATACTTTCAAGCTGAGCTTCAAGCTTGAATTGAGCATGAGCGGAGCTTAGGCCTACCTGGAACTAATTCAAGACAACCTCGACCTTGACCCAACTCGGCTCGAGTACACCCCTAATTAGGTGTACAGGGCAATATTTATTAGAGCTACATATTATTATCCTCTTACCATAGGAGTAGAATAAAAGGACGCAGCTTTAGAAAGATTGGTGCTGAGTGTAGCCTACTCTGCAACTTACAATAATACTGTTATGGAAAGCGGGCTTACAAACTTGGCACGCCATCATTATTTTAGATACCCACCACAACCACCAAAAAAAAAAAAACTTAAACAAAAAGATATGAAAATAAGGAAAATAATCACCTCCTCGGTCGGTGACGCGAGGAGGTACGGCTTGGGTCTCATTTTAATGCCATGTGTCTCTTTTTTGACTTCATTTAACCGTGGTTAAGATTCATTAACCCCTTAAGGTTCATTCTTCAACCTCTGGTTTTTAGAAAAAATAAATAAAAAATAAAAATTTAACCACAAGAGTAAAAAAAAATTTAACTAGAGTTCATGCAGTTGAGTTGATCTTGTGAGAGCGAGAATTGCTCTAAAAATAAAAATCAGGAGGGAAGAACCTTGTGCATTATGTCACAAAAGGATACAAGTGCATACCCGGCAAGGCAAGGCTACACACGATCCCTTCACAACCTAAACCCCATGGAAAAGCTCTCAACCCTATAGCCAGCTTGGGCAGCTGGTTTAACATAAATAATTGACCCATTGGGTTTGAGAGTGCAACCCAAATGCAACCCGATGAAAACAGGACCCAAACCGTGAAAAGACGGGGTCAGTGGCCCATCCGTATCATAGTAGTATATATGTATTTTTTAAGTGTCTCACACTGTATACCATGTTTATCTTATAGTCCTATAGGCATGGGATTGTTGGGGCAGATGTCAGAAAATTGGTCCCACACATCATCCGGAGGAGAAGTCATTTCATTTTCTCCCCATATTTTTGACTTCTCCCCACTTGATATCTCTCCCCCTTTTTATCGCAATATGTCGGATGATGTGTGGAGCCGGAGACAATTTTCTGACATCTGTCAGGGCAATCCCATGCCTCTCCTATATAACAGCAGCAGTCTCTCTTCTATTCCACATCTCCTAGAAAAACATGGCGACAATTGATAAGATTGAGGTCCAAATTAAATCCCCCGCAGATAAGTTCTATGGCATCTTCAGGAACAATATTGGCCACCTCACCGAGGTCTTCCCTGATCATTACAAGAGCATGGAAGTAATAGAAGGAGAGGGGAACGGTTTAGGCTCTGCCAGGCTCTGGAATTTTCACCTTGGTAAGGCCTAATTTACTTCAGATTACTTGTTCCGTAAACAGTTCTATAGAAAGAATAATTCAAGGGACATGCTGTATCGACCCAGTTAGGGTCTGCTTGCAGCAGTGTTATGGTGCCTCGATCTCTAGGGTGACCCTAAAAACCTCACCATAAAAGGCCACCATAACTAGTTATAGATGCTTCTGTGACACGCAGGGAAAAAATGATTATCTACAAATATTGTGCACTTTTGTAAACTGTTGGAATTTGTTTTTATGTAAGAAGTTTCATATCTAATTTTACTTTCTTTTGGGTTCTAGCACCATTTCTATACTGTTGTTAGTTAGGGTTTGTAAATGGTGAATGTGCCTCTTACTTGCAACATCGCCGAGAGAAACTTACCTCTGCTCTCAAATTAGAAGAGGTACACTTCACCATCTGATCCAGAGGGGCTGGTGTCTTAAATGATTAAATTTTTTTTTTGGTAGTCCTTAATGCAAAAGCAGTTATTTTTATGTGCTAAATAAATGACTTATGGGGTGTTTGGATTTGATTTTTTTGACAAAAAATCAATTCTAGTAAAATTGATTGTGTAGAAATTAATGGTCAAATAATCATTTTTTCAAATGATAGTGTTTGAAGTATAGGTAAATGAATCTCTCAAGTTTGTATTCTTCAAACACTATTATTTGAAAAAATGATTATTTGATCATTAATTTTTACACAATCAATTTGATCAGAATTGATTTTTGGCTAAAAAAATCCAATCCAAATGCCACCTTACTCTAGTAAAAAAAATAAATAATGGCTTAAAGCAATCAAATAAGCTAAATCACTCATTATAAGTTAACTAGGGCTGATTTTTTGTGTCACCATAGCTAGATCTTCTCCTAATAAAAGCCTTGTCTTTTGTCTTGGGTTAATGATCACAGAAACTCCTATGGTTTTCAAGGAGAGGATCATAGCAATAGACGATGAGAACAGGTCGATCACTTTCTCCGCCTTGGAAGGAGACATTAATACGGATTACTGCACTTTCAACCCCACTGTTCAGGTTACTCCACAGGGTGACGGTAGCTTGGTTAAATGGTTCATAGAATTTGAGAAGACAAACGAGGATGTCCGTCATCCAAATCACTTTCTGGACTTTTTCGAGAAGGTCACTAAGGAAATGGATGCTTACCTTCTCAAGACTTAAGAACATCGTACCTATCAATGATGTTGGTCCTCTAAGTATATGTGAAGCTTAGCTACTATTGCTTGTTTTTATGTTATGTGTGTGGTTCTGCAATAAAAGGTGTGGAGGCTGGAGGGAGATACTGTTGTCATTAGATAATAATTTTAAGCCGGAGCTCTGCTTCACTGTGTTGAAGCGGAGCTTCCTTTTTTACACTATGAGTGTTGCATGTTTGTAATTTTTTAAGGAGGCTGGGGCAATTTTGCAACCTACCATAATTATGCAATTGCCACGGTATAGTGTAAAAAGAGGAGCTCCGTTCAACGTGGTGAAGCAGAGCTCCTCTTTGTATTTAAACTGTTGTAATTAATATAAATATGTATCAGTTATAAGTCTAGTCTCTCTCTCTCTATTATTAGCATCATCATCTTAGTTCTTTTATGCATTTTTGGTGGTAGATAAAAATCATTGTAAAAGAGAAAAATATTTCGCTAAATGTTTTAGTGATAGAAAGCAGGTCTCTCACTGACGCCACTGTCGCTAAAGGTTATAGTGATAGAAGCATAAAATTGCCCGTAAAATTCATTCGCACGGCTTTTTCCCTGCCTCTAAAATTGTAAAAAAATGTTGCTAAAGACATAAAAGAATATTTAGGACAAAATAAATTTGCAGCTGAAAAAGTAAAACCATCGCTATATATATTACTAGCAAACACCCCGTGCGATGCACGGGACAAAAATGATCATGAAACTTAAGAAAAAAAAAACTTTTCATACCCTTCTATATAATGACTTCTTCATATGTGACAATAGTAAAATGAAAATGTGTTATCGATTGTTGATGGGCTTATAGATAGAGATAAGAGTGGGAAGAGGAATGGAGGGTGGAAGAAAAGTGGGTATTATTGGAAGACAAGGAGGGATAGAATGAGAGAGAAGGGGGTGGGTCATATTTGAAGGAGACGAATGGGTGGGAATGAAGAGACGCCTGAGAAAATGGTTTGCTTCGCAAGCCCTTTTGGAAGTGGAAACCCGTTGGAAGTGGCATCCGTTTAAAGGGATACGTGTTGTAACCACTCACAAAGGAACGAAGAGACTCTTGGAGAAACTGGAAGAGTTGTGTCACTTCCAACAACCAGAGTCTTGGAGAAACTGGAAGAGTTGTGTCACTTCCAACAATCAGAGTCCGCAAAATAAAAAATTCTAGTTGACATGTGGCATGTGTGATAGGATTGTAGTCTTACATGGCGAAAGGAGAAGGGGAGAAAAAAACATGCCTTATATTTAGTTAATAGATTAGTGATGGTTTACTTTTAGGGACAAAAAAAAAATAACCGCCTCTAAAGGTGTTACTAGAAGTTCAAAATAACTTTTACCAAAGAAACAAATTGCCGCTAAATGCTCAGTAACTTATTCATACAAATCATACATGAATCAAGTCTTACTCTTAAATCACGGATGAATCAATTTTTACAACCAAGCATATATAACCAAGTACAGGTCAAATAAATCTAAATTGTACATAATACGAAATAATAACAGATGTATAGAATGACGCCTTGCTCCATCATCAGCCATATTCAATGTCCTCGGGAGAAGCATTGAAAACCTATTAGGAATTAAAAAGAAAAAAATAATATAAGTGTGACATTTAAAAAATTATGAAGTGAATCAAATTTAAATATAACTAAGATATTAAATGACGTTTTAAGAAGAAAAAAAAAGAAAGAATAGCTCATTGATGCTTGTAAGAGCAACGTAAGGTGTTACTATAAAATGAATTTTAATACATTGATCTGTAAGCATCAGCACCGCAGAGATTATCAAAACAGTTTCAAAGCAAATTGGAGAAATTGTTAGAGCAGATCTTGGAGATTTGAAATAAGATCGAGATCCGCACGGAAGAAAAATAAATTTAACAAACTAAATAAATAAAACAAACAAATAAACAAACAAAGCCTACAAACCCTAGGTATGAAACAAAACCTTGCTCTTTGTGGCCAGGGGCGGAGCCAGGATTCTCTTGTAGGGGGGCTAACATTGGGAGTTTGCCCCCGGATATATTTTTAGGGGCCAAGTTCATGGGACATCGCCTCTGTTTGTGTCCGTTTGGTAAAGAAAATCTTTTTTTCCCAAAAATTCAGGAGGGCTAGAGCACCCCCGTCCTCCGGCTCCGACCCTTTCCTAGGCTACACCCTTATTATTGCTATTGTACAAATGAAGAATTAAAAATTTCATGAGGGGCTGAAGCCCCCCCTAGGCCCCATGTGGCTCCGCCAGTGTTTGTGATCGAGTTATTAACAGTAATGTCGAGGAAAAGCAAAGTTTCATTCTACTGCATTTGATAAAATCTTTTCACACCAATTTTTCCTTCAGATCTGTCTTCAATCCATCTCTGATTAATGGTGAGCATGATTTGGAACTCAGTTTTGTTAGTCGATGTCAAATAGTTGATTTCCCTTCGACAGAACTATGAGGAGAGCTTTAGGTTCTTCAGAAATGGATAAAACCTAGATTTGAAGAAAGATGAGAAATAAAATGAATGGGAAAGTAAGGGATAGTTTTATGAGTTTTTAGTTGCGGTTTGCACAAACCGTGCTATTTTCACATGTTTTAGGCACTCTAGAAACTGTCACTACTTTTATGACTTTTAGCTGTGGCTTAAGTACTGTTGCTAATTCCATAAATTTTAGCAGCGGTTTCTATAAACTTTTACTAATTTTATGAGTTTTAATGACTATTTTTTTTAAACCGTCACCAATTTCATGCCTAATTTTCTTATCTTCTCGGCAAAACACAAATTCTAGTGATGGTTTGATATTTTTGTCAATAAAAGGGACATTTATCGGAGGTTATTGCTATCCGTCCTTAAAAACTCTTTTTCTTGTAGTGTGAATGTGAAAATTGTGTAGCATAATCTTCTTAAAAAATACAAGACTATAAAGTAGTTTGAGGAAAACTTTTATAGATAATACTTTCTTGGAGTGGTGGAAGATAGGAAATAAGCACAAAATTTGGACTTTCTAGAAGTATCTGAATCTGATCAAAAGTCCTTGAAATCTTAGTTATGTCAGCAACAATAGCATATGACTTCCCAATGCAACAACTGATAAGTTGGACTTGATAGCTGACAATACATGCAGTCTCAGCATCACTCTTTATAACAAGGTTATATATATCCCATCCTTCAACTTAGCAATCTCGACAGCCATTCGAATTGCATAAGATTCAGATAAGTGTGATGAACCTCCATGAAGAGGCATGATCATAATATATATTTCCTTAGCAATGATTAGATTTTATTAACCAAAAAATGATTAGATTTTTATATCCCAAAATAACTTTTCAACTTAGTATTTACTTTGTTGTAACTAGGGATATTGATTTCGTTGATCGAGCATAAGGTTAGTTCTCTCTTTGTTTTACTTTTCCATTTTCTTAAAAACGCAGACATTTTGAGTCAAACATAGGCCTTTACCCAATTAAGAATTTTGTAGTTTTCTTATTACCGTTTCATGATTTTTCAGTTGTTTCGGGGGTTTGGTAAAATAATTAGTCTATGGGTACTCCCAAGGTGTACTCCCAAATATATTACCAAATCACCGTTTAACTCAATTATTAAACAGTTAAGATTAGAACTCATGTGACATTAAGAAAGGCAAAATTAGTCAAGTCAAATCCTAGTCCTTAGTGGTTAGTTATAAACCGTTAGGATTAGGGAGTATCCATAAACCTACTCTTAGAAAATTAAAAAAAGGATATTTATAGATATTTTGTGTGTGTGTGGGGGGGGGGGGGTTGGAGATATTTTTTCAACAAATTTGGGGATTCATTTGCTTATTCTTATTATTTTTTTGGAAATGCTTACTTGCTCGTGCATTGTGAGCACATATTGACAACTTTTTCTAGGTTTGAAATCCTGAAAATTTCAGATATTTTCGATCCCCAACTGAAGCTAAAAAATGAGATAGATTACTAGTTTAAATAGGTTAGTCGTAGTGTTTAAGGGTTCTAATATATTAGGTATTTTTAAGTTTAAATACGTTAGTAGAAGTGTTTAAGCAGTCTCAAGTATCTTAATTTATTAGGTAACTTATTAAATATTGGATTAAAAATGACAAAAAACATGATCTGGTAACAAAATATTATTATTTTAACTTGAAACCGAATATCAAAATTTTAAAAAATTCTCACGAAATTTAGGGAAAAAAAAATTAAGGAATATTTTGGGAAATCTTAGTATATCTATTAAAAATAATAAAAAATAAACAAACCAACAATATTTTCCAAGAAGGTTAGTATGCGGACAAACTGAATGAATTTGTGCTATTTTTTGCATCCTACATAATTTTTGAGACAAGAATACAAATTGGGGTAAGAAGGAAACAATGGATGACTGGTATTTCACTTGAGTAAGCTTTAGTAGAAAGATGATTAATCAATATTTCAGGTTTGGCTTTAACTACTTTTCCAGTCCTGCAGATGAGTCTTCAACCAGTGGAATTCTTATAGATTTGCTTAGTTGAAGGTATGCACCATTTGTCAATCACAAATAGAATTGATTATGGCTATAAGTCCGATATGTTCGAAATCTTATTTGCTATAGTATTGTAGCTTTTATGTTTAAATCAATTTGTTGACTCTTTGTTTCTGTTGGTTTAAAGTTCTCCAAGTTTCAACCTTTCAGCCTTGCTACGGTGTATAAACTAAGATTTTCTGTGTAGTTTGCAATTCCGTTGGCATCAGTTACTCATTTTTCCTTGCACTCTTGTTTCGTTGCTGAGAAAATAAGTTAATACGTAAAAAGAGCAATAGTCCCCTCGTCGGCGAGGAGGGGACTATGCCTCCTCGCTCTCACATAGCCAACCCTTCAACTTCCATTAACTCAGGTTAATTTTCTTTAACCCTTTAGTTAATTATTTTTTATTTTATTTTTCTAAAAACCAAGAGTAGATGGGTGAACCTCAAGGGTGGATGAATCTTAACCACAGTTAAATGAGTTAGAAGGGGGACACATGGCAAGAAAATGGGAGCCGAGACGCCCCTCCTCACGTCACCGACCGAGGAGGTGACTATTTTCCACGTACAAAATGTTTTTTTTAGAAAACACGACACTAACAATTATATTAGAGAAACCAAAATATTTTTTATTTTCTCCGTCTTCACTTATATATTTCTCAGCAACCAAACATTTTTAGAAAACACGACACTAACAATTATATTAGAGAAACCAAAATATTTTTTATTTTCTCCGTCTTCACTTATATATTTCTCAGCAACCAAACATTGGGTTAGCAAATAATTAATTTAGTTAAACAATGAGTTGATGATTGGAATTGAATTTCTTCTCAACTATTAAGTTAAAGATTTGAGATGCTTTACATTAGTAACTGCAAGCCTGTGGACTACATTTTTTTTTTCTTTTCTTAAATTGGTTTGTTTTAGGCACGTGGAGATAAATTTCTTGGAGTGGCTGTTAATGAAATCTTCTCCATGATCGGATAGTATAAGTTGTTCTCTAAGTAATGAATGTCTGACTTCTATGAATCAAGGTTTTGTGATTCATTTTATATAATTTAATAGTGGTAATTAAATTCAAAAATAGTTTTACTACTTTTGTTTTGTTTTGGTACTACCATTCATCGCACCAGATTTTTGCTAGTTCTTTTTATAAATGAGTTAAAATTTAAAACTCAAACCCAATCCAATGAAAGAGCATTCAACTCTATCTTACTTGCATAACACATTTATAATAACAATTATATTAGATACTGAGATTTTATATTTTATTATAATAGTAATAGTAAAACAACAAAAATTGAAAATAGAAATATATTAAATGTAATAACAATAAATTAACCACTCGAGATATTCTACAATTATAGGTCCTATGTCTTCTGATTGTGTCTGACGATTAATTGTAGTTAACAAGCATTAACCATAAGGGTTAGTATTACGCAATGGGAAATAGAAAACGGACCAGGGTTAGCTTGGAAGATGACCCCAGTGACCTCATTGGTCCAACCCTTTTTTTACCATCCATCAACTGTAGTTAACCACTTAGAGTTAAGAAATCTAACCATTGTTTTTAGAAAAAAAACAAAAATATTAATTTTAATTTAATTAAGCTTAACCATGATTAAAAAGGGGTTAAAGGGACACGGGATACTTGGGTCAGCTTAGAAGCGGACCCCAAGTCCGCTCCTCAGGACTCTTACGCAATTAGGTTATTAAAATAAAAATAAAGGAAAAATCAAAATATGTCCAGTTTGTACGATGGATAAGACATATTTTGCATTTATAATAATAAGAGATTAATTTGAGCCGGAGCTCTACTTCACGGCGTTGAAGCGGAGCTCCCTTTTTTACACTGTAAAGAATAAAATTCGTTAATAAGTGAGTGTTGTGACAACGAACGCATATTCGGTGTTATAACAGTGGATGAGAGACGCGTATGCATTTTGAGTACGTATTCGTTGTTCTTATGATAATGGACCTGTTGTGCTCAACACAGCGAGAGCGTTGTCCTCTAGACAACGTAATCGTAGTCATCAAGATAACGATATCGTCATCGGTGTAACAACGGACCCATGCTTTAGTCAACAACGAGACCGACTATCAGGACCCGATCCTCATGAGGCGATCATTTGCTTCTGACAATAGGTGAAAAACATTATCTTAACATTTAATGCATCTAATGCTAGTCCCCTCAAGCTGCCTTTTGGCTCCAGACCGACCTTACGAATAGTAGGCCCATACGTGTGACAAGTAAGGCTCCGAATATGTTTGACATATTTGGTAATGAGTGTAAAGAAAGTGGCATGGTCATCCATAACCCTTTAAGGGCATACAGAGCTAAACCTATAAATACCCACAGAGACTCAGTGCATAAGGATCACGAAAATTCGTATATCTCACTCTTATTGCTTCAACTTTCTTACTGTTCATCATCTTTTTCACCTACTAACTTTGGCATCATAAAGTGTATTACAAGGTGCACACCATTCTCTCCTTTACCTCATCAGCAGCTGGAGTTTTGCTATCTTTTCTATAAGTAAACCAGTCTTCGTAGCAGCTGCTGACGCGTATCTTCTCCGGAAATTTCCACTTCAAAATTGGCGTCGTATGTGGGAAACTTAAACGAACATCCCTTTGCTCACCTCCATCACCATGGCTTATCAGACCTACGCGTCTCCAATGTAAGATCAAACCCCAGAGCCAGAGATGTCTCAAGTGGACCAGATCATTATGTTGTTACAGTATCAACAATCCCTCTTGACACAGTTAGCCAACCAGCAGTAATTGGTTCAAGAGCAAATAGAGGCGTGAGTGTATGGCCTAATTGAATCAAATCGTGTGCTACTCCAGGGTAGGGGTAATCGAACAACAGAGCAACGCCCCTCCTCCAGTCGAGCTGAGTAGGTGATGTTCACGGCCCGTCCTGCAACAATCTTGAGAGCCATAGAGGACAATCCAATTTTTGAATGGACTGTACGTGCATGTCATGACATTAGCAAGGGGCTGCGGGCATAAGAATACTGCCATTATCACAAAAGTCGTGACCATACGACTAATCGATGTAACGACTTGAAGGCCTATCTGGAGAGGTTGGTGCAGTGAGGCTTCTTGGGACAATACGTACTTCCCGACAATGAAATACAAGCAAGTCCATAAACTGTGAGCGACATATGACCAATAACGAATGTTCTTTACGCCTGACTGGGGATGTCAGTTTTATGATCACCAAAATGGGGTTTTCTAAGCAATATCCAAGAGGTATTTCTCATGTTTTTGCATCTTCCTGTGTTCAAAGTATCTAATGACTTCCTTTTTTCTTAATTTTGTGATACATGTATATTCTGGTACTCTATCATCTTTCGAGGTGTTGTGTGTACGATGACTGGAGGAAAGACGAATGTAACTGTATTTTCGCGGATACAAGCTCGTCATCGTTAACGATGGCACGTCCTCGTTGCACGACAAGTCAGCCTCACTGGTACATCCTCGTTGTTTGATGGCATGTCCTTGCTAACAAAAGTCCATTCTCGTTATCCATGCGCTCAGCCTCGGTGTTAATTGATCTCTGAGTGTATCCAGTGCTTTACAACTAAAAATGGTATGCGGCAGTACAAGTAATGGCGTCACAGGGACACATATGGAGGCAAATCAATCCAGTGATATCAACTAAGTGTTTCTTTTAATTATATGTTGAGTTCATCCATGCTACGTGTTCTTTGGTGCATGAGGTCTTCTCAATGATTGATCGAATGTCAAAACATCGTAAATGCAATGTCAAATGATTGATCATCAAGAACTTGATATTCACTATGAAATATTCATGGCTCAGTTAGATACATTGTCTTCAAGCAACTGAGTGGCTAGCAATGTCATCCGAGCATGACATTACGATGTCCTATTACGGATCACCTGAGGATTCTGCATATGAGAAATTATTTGCATAATTACATTTGCGGTGTTTGTCTCTACGACGTGTTCGTAGTGTCAATTTTGAGTGTATGGGTTCAATAACTGTGTTTATGTTAAAGTGTTTCTTATCATGAGTTCTCAATGCATTTGCTCGTGCTCAAGCGCTTATTAATTCACTCGTATTGGTTTCCTATGACATATATGTATTCTGTGTCTTGTGAAAAGTTTCTAATAAGTGCAGTACGATAGACGAGAGATGAGCGCAAAAAAATGTTTCATTAAGGAAAAGAGTGCACAACGGACAACGGAGAAATATAATGCAAAGCGTACATCAGAGAACAAGAAAGAGAAACAAACAACAACAGAGAACGAGAAGAAAAAGTTAAACAACGGAGTCAGCGTTTGGTCCAGGAGCAGCAACAGTTGGAATGATGACGTTATCATCATCATCAATGGAAAAAATTTCAGTAGCAGGAGGCTCAGCGAGGGAATCAGCAGGAAGGGCAGGCACACCGGGAGCTGGCTCAGTGTGAAGAGGAGGTCTTTCAACTCATTCGACTTCGCCGTCCCCATCATTGCCTTGGGCACCTTCTTGATCAGCAGTATCAGAGCAAATAGTCTCGTCTTTCGATTGCTAGGGAGAATCGACCAATCGTCCCTGCTCTCGGAGTTGCCTCATTAAAATCTCTTCAGTCTCAATCCTGTCTTCATCCAGCAACTGGTCCATCTCATCTTGGAAGTGAATGCAGAGATCTTCCGTTAGAGCTTCTTTTGCAGCTTTGGCCTCTTCAAGCTGCTTTGCCCAAAGCTTCCTTCTCAGCCGCCAAAGCTTCCTTCTCGGCATTAGATGTTTCAAGCCGTCTGCGTAGAGTGTTCGAAAATTCATCTAGCTCGTTGATCCGGACTTTCCCATCCAGTGCATGTCTCTTGTGTCAGCAGGGAGCCTCATCGCTAAGCACATCAATGTGGCTACATAGTCGTGGTCCATTGCCGTATGAGCAACAGTTGGGCGAGGATATCAGCGTGGGAAGACGGAATTCCACTCAGTAGCTTCCGTTGTAGTCTCTTCTCGTGGTGCGGCAGAAGACAAAGCAATGTTGGTAGCAGTAGCAGTGGTAGGAGTGAGATTAAGACGAGTAATAGTGGCGATGGCAGCGGGAGTAGTCATTATGACCAGAGATTGATTCTCAGTCAGTGGTTCAACTTGCGTAGTTGGTTCTTCGGTCTCTAGTTCGATTGGAGTTGAGGTCGTGGTGGCCGCTTCTCGTTCTTGTCATTCTTGGAGTCTTTGATCGTACTCTGCTTTTCGTCGTGCTCTTTGGGCCCTTAGTTTTTTTAGGCCTGCGTCCCTCTTCCTCTTCTCAGTTTTCTCTTCTGTTGCAGAAGGACGGGGAGGACAGGTGGACCTTAGAGCTCGTGGTGGTCTGTGCAGTGAAGGCATTCGTTCAGCCATGTCTTCCTCAACGACTTTGTCAAGGTAGTTTACAAGGTTGAGTTGTCTATGTTTGGTGGGAATAACAGTTTGTGGTGTGCTGTCCGTAGCAAGTTCGGGTTCCGGAGTTTGTAGTGGCCTTCAAGTGATATACCTGTCTCCTTTCTTGCTACGAATGTTCCGTAGTGGCTGTTTTGTAGCGGTAGTAAGATTTGTGAAGTGTGGCTTGGAGATATCTATACAAAGAAGAAAGAAGAGAAATGTTATTCATTAGTGACAACGGAAGAGCGTATTGGAAGCGACTATGGAGTAAGACAACAGAGAGCAGGGTAAAGTCAACGAACCAATGGTGAATGTGTTGGGGACAGGACGAGCAATTTCCGCCCTCCAGGCACCAGAGACTACGAAGAGCATTTCCTTCCAATGCCTTTCTAAGTCAAGAATATGTCTGACGATATTAGGGATCTTGGGCCATTGATTCCAAGTGAAGTAGGTATTATCTTCGTCCTCAACAGTTCCCCGACACTTAATAACGTGACAAAAGTGAAATACATGTCTAGCCTCTATGTTATATCCGTTTTTATTGAACTTAGCCATCAGAGACATGTATTTGTAAAATTTAGGGTGCATCTGACCCGGGGCTACTTGGAGGGTAACGAGGATGGAATCCATAACGGGTTCCAGAGGAAACCAAAGTCCAGCCTCGAATTGAGCGAGGTAGACAATGGTGCAGGAAGAGCGGTGGTCGGCGTGAATGTCCTCCTACTTGAAATGCAGATGGACATGAGAAGGAATTTGGTATCGGATTCTGTAATGGTCGAGGGCGTATCTATACGCTGGCTTGGTTTTGGGTTTGGGAGCAGAGGCAACGACACTGTGGGGAGTGCTACCTGAGCAGTTGACTTCGTCAGCACTATTAATTCTAACTATTTCGGTAGACATGTTGAAAAGACAAAGGCAAATGGTGGAAGAATAGAAAATGAAAATGAAGAAGGAGAATCGGAGGGAAAGAAAATCAGAAAAGCAGATAGTAGAATTCAGAAGATAAGGATGAAGGGCAACAGTGAACTAGACAAGAGCAAAAGGAAAAATCAGAGAGAAAGATAGCAGAAAAAGAGTTTTACTGAAAAGGGACTTGTGTTGAGAAACTGAGAAAGCAAGAGGCTGAAAATCGTCGGCGAAAAACAATTTCGGCAGAATAACAGTGCAAGAGATCAAGTAAAGAAGAAGAAGTTCTGTGCATCATATATTTATAGACAGTTTAGAGAGTTGCAAAACGAGAATGACCTTTATCGTTGTCGTACACGTGGTCAAACACGGGGGTAAGATGGTCATTTCCATAAATTCAAAAATAAAATAAAATAACGTGTCAGACTAATCTTCTTTCAGGACGGAGTTAGCCTTCATCTCGGGTGTACACGTCAGTAACAACAAGGGCATGATTATCTTTTTAGACAACCAGAGTAACCGTCGGAGAGAATGAAACCTTTCGAGTTTCGAAAAAGCAATGATGACAGTCTGTAATACATTAATGAGGCATGATAGTTTTCTAAGCGTGCTACAGCTGGTACGACGATACAACTTCGCGTATAGTGCAAGCAACTTATCAGTATCTACAGACGGAGGTATTCTTCTTCTGGTGAACTAAGAGGTTTATGACACTTTGAACTATGTTCAAAGCATCATAAAGGTGCTAAATGTAAATCATAAAATTCATTAATAAGTTAGTGTTATGACAACAAGCACATATTCGGTGTTATAACAATGGATGAGAGACGCGTATGCATTTTGAATATGTATTCGTTATTCTTATGACAACGGACCCGTTGTGCTCAACACAATGAGAACATTGTCCTCTACACAACGGAATCGTAGTCATCAAGACAATGATATCGTCCTAGGTGCAAAAACGGACCCGTGCTTTAGTCAACAACAAGGCCAACTATCAAGACCCGATCCTCAGGAGGCGATCATTTGCCTCTGACAGCAGGTGAAAAGCATTGCCTTAACATTTAATGCATTTAATGCTAGTCCCCTCAAGTTGCCTTTCGACTTCAGAGCGACTTTACGAATAGTAGGCTCACACATGTGACACGTAAGGCTTTAAATATGTTTGACATATTTGGTAATGAGTGTAAAGCAAGTGACATGGCCATCCATGACCATCTATGGGCATACAGAGCTAAACCTATAAATACTCATAGAGACTCAGTGCATAAGGATCACGAAAATTCGCATTTCTTACTCTTATTGCTTCAGCTTTCTTACTGTTCATCATCTTCTTCACCTACTGACTTTGACATCAGAGTGTATTACAGGGTGCACACCATTCTCTCCTTTACCTCATTAGCAACTAGAGCTTTGCTATCTTCCTTCTACCAGTAAACCAGTCTTCATAGCAGCTGTTGACTCGTATCTTCTCCGGAAATTTCCACTTCATACACTATAAGAGTGGCATGTTTGTAATTATTGATGCAGGTTGGAGTAATTTTACAATACACCATAATTACACATTTGCCACCGGATAGTGTAAAAAGGGGAGCTCTGCACAACGTGGTGAAGCAGAGCTCCTCTTTATATTTAAACTGTAATAATAATCGGACCTCAAAATAAAAATTAACTATAGAAGATCTCGAGTCTAAATTAATTATCAGGTTCGAGAGACATACCCAAACCCTACCAAATTATAAACCTTTGAGGAACCCAAACCGACCCAAAGGTCTAAAAACCTCAAAAAAAACTTGAGAAAATCCAGAAAGGTTTGACTAGGGAAAATCGCCACTCCTATCCAACTTGGTGATTGGTGAAGCGTGTAATGAAACACACCTCCTTGGTAGACATCCAAACAAGATCAAATCCCCAGCATACAAATTTCATGAACTCGTTAAGGACAACAATGACCTGAACCTTGAGTTCGCGCGTCCTTGAATATTTCTAGGCCATTGAATTAGGGTCTGTTAAGGTTTGGGAATACGTACATACTTTTGCAATTTAAGTTGTTGGGTTAACATGCACACTTGTTCTTAACCCCACTCCACCCAAGAAAAAAAACATGCTAAACTGTGTAGCTCCTAAATGGTGGAAGCTTTGCATTATTTTTCTTGACAACAAGTGAAGCTTAGCAACAATTGATTGTTGCAGTCTAGGGCTACAAACAATCAATGACTTCCATATATATCATAATACATGTTAGTTATAAGCTTTTAATAATTGAAAATTATATAAAAGTGCAATACAACAATGAAGTGGGTAATAATTTTCTGATGTATGAAGAAGACATTAATTGTTTGTAGTCCTACACTACAATCACCATTATTACTAAATTTCACTCCCTGACAGGAAAGTAGATGTTAGCTTTTTCTAAAATCATAGTTGGGATAAGATTGAAGGTTAATCTAACTAAGGTCAATGAAACAAGTGTGATAAAGAATAGATAGCTGACTAGTTTCTAAACTGACTGAGATTAAAAGAAATGAAATCGAACAGCCTAGTGTCAACTTCAAGTGGTCATAAGTTGTGATCCTATATTGCCACGTGGTTGTCACGTGGTGCACTGAGTACTCAAAATGTGTAAATTGACGCATCCTTATTATTTCAAGTAAATTAAAGTTGTATTTAAGTTATTATTTAGAGAAATTTTTCTGTTTTTGATTAATATCAATTTTGATTTCTTCAAAGATTTGTATTTTTTTTCCCCCCCCCCCCCCCCCCGCTTGTTTCCATTTCACGTTTTAATCTGTGGCATAAAGAAAATCTTCAAGCTCTTGCGGTAGTGGATCCTACATATTTTTGTACGTAGGGCAGGGAATGAGCTAAGAAATAGCCAGCTTGCACGGAAGTGATTCACGTGTATCAATTATTCATTTCATCGTGTTAGCTTCATCCAAACACTGACTCCTCAACCACTACTGTAGTCTATACTCTTAAATACTTATTATTATAAGATAAAACTCAAATTAAATCTTATCTAACTTTTATTATTTAAGTAATAAAACCTGCAACTTGTTAATCAATAAAACTAAGTCATTATAAGCTCAATAAATCCATTTCGATTTTTAAAAAATGAATTTGTTTTGTTGATATTTCTAAAAAAAAATTTTAAAAAAATATTTGACATCGGGTGATCGAAGAAAGATGAATGAAATTGTACCAAAGAAATTGTAGGCTCTTCCATTTCTAGCATTTAGATTTGAGAATATTGGCATTGTAAAAAAGGGAATCATTTGCAATGAGGTAGTAATAATAGGGGTTGGGCTATTGGCCAGGACCATGCCTCAAAAGCAGAGGTCTTGAGTTCAAATCCGGCCTTGGCCACCCTTAGGAATCTTGTGCGTGTGGGTTGGGGGTGTTGCACGTGCCCGACGGACTTCGTGGAGTGGTCTAAGAGGCTTGGACGGCCCTCTCTTACCTAAAAAAATAAAAATTGTAAAGTGGTCTTTACATAGGTGTTTCAAACTCTAAATTTATTGAGATATTTTTTTGAAATTATTGAGATTGAGCTACTAAGGCTTGAAAAATTAAACATAGCGACCTAGGGAAAGACAGGTTCCTCAATCATTTTTCTCCGTATCCCGACCGAAAGACATATTTTAAAACCTATCCGACACATCTGATAAGCAATCTTTTTGGATTTGCCAAATTTAGAAAGAGAAAGAGAGAGGAGCATATAATATAGCTGGTTCTCTCAATTATTTTTCTCCCTCTCACTGTCAAAGGACACGTTTTAAAACCTACTAAAGATCTGATAAGTAATCATTGGATTTGTCAAATTTACAATTTTGCTCTATATTAACTTGGATTTTGTTGCAAATCTTCTAAAGACGTAACCGGGTGGTTACAATTGTCTAAGATACTTTACTTTAAATTTTTTTAAATTGTTAAAATATAAAAAATCTCTATATGTTAACCTCATTCTTGTCTCTATAAAAAATTTTAGCCTCATAAATGCGACTGGGACTAGCGGCCTAGCACTCTATTAACTTGTGCAGAATGTTAGCTTTAGTTTCCTCTTGCATCACTTTCGCGGCCTTGGCTTGTCCCTGGCGAAGCCAGAAACTCCTCTCTGGTTCATACATTGTGCCACAGTTGGCAAAAATATGGGAAGAAGTCATTTTATTTTCTCCCCATTTTTTTGACTTCTCCCCATATGATATCTCTCCCCTTTATTCTTACACACTTATCACTACATGTCTTATTATAGGTGGAGAAGACAAAATCATGGGCCCCATGATTTTGACTTCTCCACCACTTGTCACTTATTCTATGGAAACTCGAGATAAGCCCTTTCCGGCTCCAGAGACAATCCGAGGCCCACTTTCGCTATTGAACTAATAAGTGTCTGTCATTTTTTTTTTACCTACCACCTATGCAACCGATATAATTAAGAAAGAGAGGCGGTTTCCATGGTGAAGTTTGAAGCTTTAACGGGCTGGAAATATAAGGACATTTGTTGGCATAATAGAGAAAATGAGGAAGAACGAAACTAGGCTAGCATTCCCGTTAACCTTATCCTAAATCATTCGGGGAAACCATGTCGGGGGCAGATTGCCTTCATAGCATTTATATTATAGTAATTCTTAGGCATACCACAGCAAATGTGTTTCATTTAAAAACTGAAAAATAGCTGTAAGATAGAAACTGGCTAGCCATATGATTTGCTTTTATTATTTATTATTATTATTATATTTTGTGATAGAAAGTGTTGGTAAAAACCACTTTGGAGCCATATGGGGCCCGGGGGTGAAGTCCCCCCTTAAGTTTTAGAAAAAAAAATGTAGTATGGGCACAGCCTTGGAGCAAGGGCGGAGCCAGGTGCAAATAAAGAGACTAAATCAATATTTTTATTATTTAATTTAAGAGGGCATGGGTAAGAGAGTAGTTGTCTCCCTGCAAATTTTAAGAAATATTATATTATGTTACCTAATTTAAGATAACATAACCATGGGCAAGGAGATAATTGCCCTTAATTTAGAAAAGAAAAAACATATTCTTTATAAAAGGATACAAACAATCGAGATGACCCATAGACTTGACCCTAGAAGAAAATCCTAGCTCCGCCCGTGGGTATAACTTGGTGAGGAGAGAGTTATGTAACTGCCCCTCATCTCAGATGGATAAAGCAAGCCCCTTATTCAACTAGGTTTTAGGATCAAACCTAAACCTCTTAAGAAGCTCTCAATCCTAACCCAGCTTGGGCAACCGGTTTAAAATAAATATTTAAGTAAATAAACAGTTAAGTAAGTACGTAATTTTACTTAATAATTATTAATTTAATGAATTAATTAGATAATAAGGCATTCAACTCAAATCCCGCCCCGATTAAAAACCGACCCAAACCATGAAAAGTCATGGTTTGGGTGTATCCCTTTTGTATCCCTTTTGTATAATCTTAAGCTCTTTAAAAGAGGCAGTCACCTGCTTGGGTGTATCCCTTTTGTATTTAAGATTTAAGTATGAACAAGGTTTTGGTTGAACAGAAATCGTAACCCAAAAAAATGCCTTGGGAAATGATAGTTTGGTAATTATGAATACAAAAAAGAATATTTTTTAACAGTAAATTTTGTCCATAAATATCCCCTCCCACGACACTCTTTGGGTGGCTCCGGTTAATTGTTCAAAGGAGTTTCTGTTCATAGTTAAATCTTTTTATATTTTTTGTTACTTTTTTTTCTTTTATTCTCTTTACATCCCAAGATCCACAAGCCGCTGGTGAAGAGCCCGCTCTATCTACTCACAAGCAGTTGGGTTAATTTTGTGGGCCTCACCCCTTTCAACAAAGGAAAATGCTAGTGAGACCGCAAAGGACTGAGACCGTGCATGTGATGCATGGATCTCAAAATTTCAAAAATGGATTTATTGAAATTTTGAGATCTGTGCATCACAAGCACAGTCTCGGTGTGGTCTCGGCCCTTTGTGGTCTCAATAGCTAAATCCTTCAACAAAATGAGCCAATAATTCTTATAACAAAACGTACCTTGCAATTGTAGGGGCCACTAGTAGTGGTAAATTTTAAGGGGCCTTGCTACTGAGACCGTCTAGGACCGAGACTGCCCCGGCCAATGCAAATTTGAAGGTTTTTTATTTTACAAGCACCTTCGAAGCCGGGCTGGGCGGGACAGTCTAGGCCTAGACGGTCTCAGAATCATTTCTCAATTTTTAAGTGTCCAACACTGTACACCATGTCTCTCCTATATATAGCACCAACTTTCTTCTCTTCT
Organism: Tetracentron sinense; assembly: GCA_015143295.1. Lineage (NCBI taxonomy): Eukaryota > Viridiplantae > Streptophyta > Magnoliopsida > Trochodendrales > Trochodendraceae > Tetracentron > Tetracentron sinense. The sequence goes on from JABCRI010000568.1 coordinate 32,615, forward strand.
ATCCCACACCTCCTTGTATAACATCATTTACCTTAAGTCCTTAAACCATCATTTACCCATAAAACATAGAGACTAAGAAAAAAAAGACAAGTAGAGAAATTGAAAACCCATCCTCTCCCAATTAAGGTGGTTCGTTTACATCATTATAAATGATATAATATCTTTCGAATGAATGTTAGAGAGGGGATGAGCTTTCACAAAGAATTCTAGAAGAAGGACTAGAATCCCAAAAAAGAAAATAAATGAAAACAGAGGTATAGCTTTAGCTTCCATTCTCTATGGGCCTACCCTTATCCACATTAGTGGGTACATAAAAAAAGAAGAAATATGCACATGAAAAAGAAAAGAAAAAAACATCTTGCTTTTGATATGGGGTCCCTCAACACCATTAGATTGATGTAGAGATAATGGTGTAGAGAGACCTAATTATACTTGAGAAATGAGAGATCAAGAAGAAAACTAAATAAAAATAAGATAAAAAAGAAGAGAAGATGATGAAAGAAAGTGTGCCTACTCCTCCAAGGATTCTTTTTCAATGCTTCAAGAGGTAGAGTTTTGTTTAGAGTCCACAAAGGAGGAGAGTTAGTGAAGAATTCTAAGCTTTTAGTCTTAGAATTCTTTCTAAACTTAAACTTTAGTTTCTTCTCACTTCTCACTTCTTCAAACTCAAGAGAAACACAAGTGAGTGAGAACCTTCTAGGGGTCTTGAGGGATTGATCTAAAGGGCTAAGAGATTGATATTTATAGGAAAACTAAGAAGTTGGGTTGTGTCTTTTACATGGTAGATAAAAGGAGTTAGTGGGTAAAGATTTGAGTGTTGTAAAGTGAGTTGATAGGTTGAATGTTATAAGGAGTGTAAGAGAGTTGATGGGTTGAGTGTTGTCAGTGGTGTAAAAGAGTTGATGGTTGAGTGTTGTAAGAGGTGCAAGAGAGTTGTAAGAGAGTTGATTGGTTGAGTAAATTATGAGTTATATGGGCATGGGTTGTAAGATATAGATTAGGTGGATGTGGGTAATGTGGACTAGATCTTTATGGATCATAGGTTATTAGTAGATGAGTCATGGGTTATGTTATTGGGCTTTGACTATGACATTTGGGCTTGGGTTATGGTAAATAGGCTTTGGCTTAGGCAATTGGGTAATTGGGTAGTGAGCTTGACTACTTGGCGTTGGGGTACAGCTCATAAATTTTCTAATGGAACTTGAGTGGATTACTAAGGTTTAGCCGGGGGTTGACCTCTTAGGATTACGGTTGGCAGAACCCATCGCGTTACACTGGGTAGTGAGTTCCCTAT
>JABCRI010000569.1:0-14311 GCA_015143295.1 Tetracentron sinense
GTGTTACTCCACCTGTAAATGAGCATGAGGGGGCGGTATGCACCCTGAATAAGCTCGATGATAAAAGGCAGTATTTAAGGCAAATAGCACAGTATAAGGCAAGAGCACAGCATAAGACACAAGCATGCATAAGGCACAAGGCACAGGCACAACATAAGGCACAAGGCACAAGCACAGCATAAGGCACAAGGCATAGCATAAGGCACAAGGCACAAGCACAGCATAAGGCACAAGGCACAAGCACAGTGTATGGCACAAGACACAAGCACAGTGTATGACACAAGGCACAAGCACAGTGTATGGCACAAGACACAAGCACAGTGTAAGGCACAAGGCACAAGCACAGCATAAGGCACAAGGCACAAGCACAGTGTATGGCACAAGACACAAGCACAGTGTATGGCACAAGACACAAGCACAGTATGGTATAGAGATACTTATCGTGAGGGCACTAGGCATATGCACTTGAGGACGAGCTCTGATGTTATGCTCTGGAGATTGTAGCTCAGGAGGCACAAAGGATATTGTAGAACCCCGGACCTTTTCACAGTTAATACATGACACTCTCGTTGTCATTTTTGCCTTTTTAAGAGGTATAATTAATAAATAAGGAAGAAATTGGAAATTCTGAAATGTCAGAAATGTTCCTTTTCGAAGTACGAACACAACGCAAGTTGAATCGTCACAATCGGATGAACGAGTCAAAAGATATGGCCAAAACAGTCTGTACCTGTAGGAAATCGTAGCACAGACAACGTACTCTGATAACGTATACTGTTGCATCCGTTGTACAACTCACCACGGGCACGTTGTGCAGCTCACCACGAGTTGCACTATTCATGGCACCACGAGTTGCACTATTCATGGCACCACGAGTTGCACTATTCACAGCACCACGAGTTGCACTATTCATGGCACCACGAGTTGCACTATTCATGGCACCACGAGTTGGCACTATTCATGGCACCACGAGTTGCACTATTCACAGCACCACGAGTTGGCACTATTCATGGCACCACGAGTTGCACTATTCACGGCACCACGAGTTGGCACTATTCACAGCACAATGTGTTCAGCACTATTCACGGTCCTCGCGTCATTGCAGAAATCCCAGTAAGGGTATTACGGTCTTTTGGTCAGTTCACTCTTACCTTAAGAGTTTAACTCGAGCCTTTAGGGCTTCATTCGACACTTAGAGAGTTTGAGAGAATAGGAGAAAGGGGAGAAGGCGATTCCAACCTAGGGTTTCCATTTTGGAGAGAAATCAAAGAGTTTTGAAACCCTAGATCAACCTCCAGCCCATTTTTCTTCAAGATCAAGGCACAAACTCGTGAGGAGCATCTCCTCAAACTAGGGCAGCAGCTACACAGTCGTTTTGGAAAGGGGTTTCTTCCTCATTTCTTCAAGGTCGGTACTTCTTACTACCCTCCTAGTTATAGTTCCTCTTTCCCCCCTTCTTTTCTCTTCATTTTCTTTCATTTACACTTGTGCTATGAGATGGATGAATGGTGAATGGTGAATGGTGAATGGTGAATGGTAAATGGAGATGGGATGGGCGATTGGATGCCAATGGTTGTGTGTGATGAACAAATGGGGAAGGGCATTGTTCCAATAATGAACGTACATGTATGATTTGAGTAAAACCCATCTAGAAAAGCATGTTGTAAGGTAAAATCCATAATGAACACACCATGTTTGATGAAATGCCAAGGTGAACACAGTGAGCTGAAAATCTGGAAATGCATGCCTAATAAATTATGAATATTGCTAGGGACTATGATAGTGTGTTTCCTGCTTTCCCATAATGCTATGAATATTACATTACTCAATCTTTGATGCTATATGTGTTGTGAAATTACCCAAATGTCATCTTTAAATTTGAATGCAAGTATGTACACGGTTTCCACGAGCACGGCATGCATGGCATGATTTATCGAGGTTTTCAAGAACATGGTTAGAGGTGGGACATATCCTACGATATGTTTTACCTCACTTTTCACAAGAAGACAAGAACCAACATTCCACGAGGGGTCTCCCCTCACTCACAAGTGCATATCATGAAGAAGGGTCTCCCTTCCCTCGCAAGTACATACATATCATAAAGAAGGGTCTCCCTTCCCTCGCAAGTGCATTGCATAAAGAAGGGTCTCCCTTCCCTCTCAAGGCATCTCACAAGGACACCTCACAAGGATATCTCACAAGTTACATGATCACAAGCAAGCACGCATGACATGCATGACACGACACGACATACAAGAATCAAGCAAGATAGACATGACAAGCTTTCAAGTACAAAAAGATATTTCAAGTCAAGTCAAGTGCACGATGTTTCAAGAGGATTTATCGGTTTTCTACAAATTACAAGCATGATTATAAACTGCTTTACTTCCTTGTATGATGTGAATTGTTTCCGTTTGACATATATGAATTGCTCCTGATTATGTATTGCTATTTCTACGCTATAATTGTCGGTTAGTATTTAGTACCCGCTGAGTATTCCATGCTCAGCCGTACTTCTTATGTCGGCAGGTTCTGAGGGAGCTGCTGCCCCATTTGATGTTTGTGCTCCTGGTCCATGGGTGGAAGAGGAGTACGTCGAGGAGCCTTTGGAGGAACCTCCCATAGAGGGTTATCAGTAGGTGGTGATTAGATTCTGAGTGGATTAGCTGTGGGTGAGATGAGAGTTAGATTTATGTATTTTGGCGGGCATGTCCGCACTTTCGTATGGATTGCTTTTTGTATAAACTTGGATTTGTGTATGTATATACATAGAGGTTTGGTAGTCTTCCGCTGTGCTATGTTAGAGTATGTTTCCACTGTTTATATCCTCTATTGTATATGCTCTGTGGGTTTTGCAGGTTAGTTGTCAAGCAAGTCATGATTAGTCGTCCAAAGTTCACTCTAACTCCTAGGGTGGGTTTTGGGTCGCGACAGAAGTGGTATCAGAGCTTAGGCTTTAGGTCTCTAGGGTCACTTAGAATCTTATACCACGGCTTGACAAGAGAATATGTGGGGAAACAAGTTAGGATGGAAGTAAGTCGGAAGTGAGTCTTGTTCTAAGTGTGAGACTAAACGTTAGTCTTAATCTAAAATGGTTGCTCCAACCAAGCACAGGTCTTAGAAACGCTAGAACACCAAGATATAATATTACAACTACTTTGATGACTTGACGAGATGAATATGATGGTACTATACTTTGTATGTAGTATTGTTATATGGTGTTATATGCTATATGGTGTGCGTACAATGTACTTATACTATTATGTGTGGTATTGTTAGGGGGCATTAAATGTGGTGTGCATACTATATGTCACTTACTAAGTGACAACCAATGTGTTAGGAATTAATTCCCAGCTAGACTTATGAGTTGAGTAATACTCCGGCTGGAGTTCAGACTATGTGTGAGTTGGTAAATGGTGGTAGGTCCTTGCCATACCCTGTACTATGGGGTCTTCGTAAATAATAGCCTTCCGAGTGAGACAATAAAATTCTCCTTCGTCTTACAAGATTATAAAAAAAAAAAAAAAATCATATACATATTCCGCATGCATCATGTAGATCTTAGAAGCATTATACATGTCACCAGATTTAGAGGGCATCACCTAAACAACTCAATTAGATGAACTAGTCATTAGTATTAGTTTCAAACGGGCTTAGGTCTTAGGTTTGTGATCAGTTAATACCATAATCAAGTGTGAAGCTTATCATCAGTAAGAAAACTACTTGTATAATTGTACGATTATAATTGTACTTAGATACATACACGATGTGCTCGCATAGGTTGGGGGCTTGAGTCCAACTTCTGCTTAGGAGAAGTTGTTACCCTTAAGAAGCAACTAAGGAGTTAGCCTTAGACCATAACCAGTTGCAACACAACCAACATCGCATCTTGGCTTCGCTAGGAACCTTAGAGTATATTATGATGCTATGGTATGTGTATCTTGATGTATGTTCTAGACTTTGATAAATACTTACTATTATGAAAATACAATATCGGATTTTGATGGGATTCAAGTGAGACTCATGCTTTGCCATCGTCCTCAGGAGTAAACCATGAGACGTGGCGATCAGGGTCGTGGATACCACACTAGGAGGGGTGGAGTATCTCCTCCTCCATTGAGGGATGAACAGCCTGATCTCACTCAGGTCTTGGGATCCATAGCAGAAACACTAGCAATACTTGCCACTAGGCAGCCCACTACCCCCATTCCTACGGCGGTACTTGTACCTACCCCTACACATCATGCCGCAGGAAGTGAGGCACTTTGGAGGATGAGGCCTCCGGTGTTCTATGGTGATATGGACCCATTGGTCGCAGAAGCATGGGTTAAGTACCAGTCCTCTAGACATATGTTGGTACGGAGTCCTCCCACTGCACCACAGGCTTCTCTTTCGGTTGCTCCACCGGCATCGCACGCGGCTACCGTGCAGGCACCCCGCCTCCCAGTATCTCAGGCAACAGGATATGCACCCTCCACCTACTCTTACGAGATATGTACCCGTTGTGGGAGAAGGCATGTGGCCAGAGAGTGTAGGAGAATCTCCGGTGGATGTTTCCACTGTGGTCGCCAGGGCCACCTGATCGAGGATTGTCCCAGCCGTCAGATGCCACCTTATTCTCGGGGAAGTAGGCCCACGGTTAGGCGGTCACCTCCGCTGGGCTCTACACAAGCATTAAGCCCCCAGCAGTCCACACAGCCCCCTTACTAGGCTAACCAGGGACAAGCCTTTGCCACTCCAGGATAGAATGCTCAGGCACCAAAGGATATGGCATGAGGATGTGAGAGGGGGAAAAAAGAAAAAAAAAAATTTTTTTTTTTTTTTTTTGTGTGCAAAAGGGAATGTATTTTTTGTTTTGTCATGGGCAGTCAGTTGCCACTTGTATGTAATTGTGCTACCTTATGTTATGAAAGTTTTCCCTGCTATTTAGAATGATGTTGAGTTTTATAAGAAAACTAGGTGCCTCGCTGATAAGTGAGTGCCTAGGATATTGATTAATAGAGGATTATCATATCGTTCAGTAGGAAAGGTTAAGCATGGGGAAGTATCCTCGATTGATTTAGTAACGCCCTGATTTCGAGGACGAAATTCCTATAAGAGGGGGAGGAGGTAGAACCCCGGACCTTTTCACAGTTAATACATGACACTCTCGTTGTCATTTTTGCCTTTTTAAGAGGTAAAATTAATAAATAAGGAAGAAATTGGAAATTCCGAAATGTCAGAAATGTTCATTTTCGAAGTACGAACACAACACAAGTTGAATCGTCACAATCGGATGAACGAGTCAAAAGATATGGCCAAAACAGTCTGTACCTGTAGGAAATCGTAGCACAGACAACGTACTCTGATAACGTATACTGTGTGCATCCGTTGTACAACTCACCACGGGCACGTTGTGCAGCTCACCACGAGTTGCACTATTCACAGCACCACGAGTTGGCACTATTCATGGCACCACGAGTTGCACTATTCATGGCACCACGAGTTGCACTATTCACAGCACCACGAGTTGCACTATTCATGGCACCACGAGTTGCACTATTCACAGCACCACGAGTTGGCACTATTCATGGCACCACGAGTTGCACTATTCATGGCACCACGAGTTGGCACTATTCATGGCACCACGAGCTGCACTATTCACAGCACCACGAGTAGGCACTATTCATGGCACCACGAGTTGCACTATTCATGGCACCACGAGTTGGCACTATTCATGGCACCACGAGTTGCACTATTCACGGCACCAAGAGTTGGCACTATTCACAGCACAATGTGTTCAGCACTATTCACGGTCCTCGCGTCATTGCAGAAATCCCAGTAAGGGTATTACGGTCTTTTGGTCAGTTCACTCTTACCTTAAGAGTTTAACCCGAGCCTTTAGGGCTTCATTCGACACTTAGAGAGTTTGAGAGAATAGGAGAAAGGGGAGAAGGCGATTCCCACCTAGGGTTTCCATTTTGGAGAGAAATCAAAGGGTTTTGAAACCCTAGAACAACCTCCAGCCCATTTTTCTTCAAGATCAAGGCACAAACTCGTGAGGAGCATCTCCTCAAACTAGGGCAGCAGCTACACAGTCGTTTTGGAAAGGGGTTTCTTCCTCATTTCTTCAAGGTCGGTACTTCTTACTACCCTCCTAGTTATAGTTCCTCTTTCCCCTTCTTTTCTCTTCATTTTCTTTCATTTACACTTGTGCTATGAGATGGATGAATGGTAAATGGTGAATGGTGAATGGTGAATGGTAAATGGAGATGGGATGGGCGATTGGATGCCAATGGTTGTGTGTGATGAACAAATGGGGAAGGGCATTGTTCCAATAATGAACGTACATGTATGATTTGAGTAAAACCCATCTAGAAAAGCATGTTGTAGGGTAAAATCCATAATGAACACACCATGTTTGATGAAATGCCAAGGTGAACACAGTGAGCTGAAAATCTGGAAATGCATGCCTAATAAATTATGAATATTGCTAGGGACTATGATAGTGTGTTTCCTGCTTTCCCATAATGCTATGAATATTACATTACTCAATCTTTGATGCTATATGTGTTGTGAAATTACCCAAATGTCATCTTTAAATTTGAATGCAAGTATGTACACGGTTTCCACGAGCACGGCATGCATGGCATGATTTATCGAGGTTTTCAAGAACATGGTTAGAGGTGGGACATATCCTACGATATGTTTTACCTCACTTTTCACAAGAAGACAAGAACCAACATTCCACGAGGGGTCTCCCCTCACTCACAAGTGCATATCATGAAGAAGGGTCTCCCTTCCCTCGCAAGTACATACATATCATAAAGAAGGGTCTCCCTTCCCTCGCAAGTGCATTGCATAAAGAAGGGTCTCCCTTCCCTCTCAAGGCATCTCACAAGGACACCTCACAAGGATATCTCACAAGTTACATGATCACAAGCAAGCACGCATGACATGCATGACACGACACGACATACAAGAATCAAGCAAGATAGACATGACAAGCTTTCAAGTACAAAAAGATATTTCAAGTCAAGTCAAGTGCACGATGTTTCAAGAGGATTTATCGGTTTTCTACAAATTACAAGCATGATTATAAACTGCTTTACTTCCTTGTATGATGTGAATTGTTTCCGTTTGACATATATGAATTGCTCCTGATTATGTATTGCTATTTCTACGCTATAATTGTCGGTTAGTATTTAGTACCCGCTGAGTATTCCATGCTCAGCCGTACTTCTTATGTCGGCAGGTTCTGAGGGAGCTGCTGCCCCATTTGATGTTTGTGCTCCTGGTCCATGGGTGGAAGAGGAGTACGTCGAGGAGCCTTTGGAGGAACCTCCCATAGAGGGTTATCAGTAGGTGGTGATTAGATTCTGAGTGGATTAGCTGTGGGTGAGATGAGAGTTAGATTTATGTATTTTGGCGGGCATGTCCGCACTTTCGTATGGATTGCTTTTTGTATAAACTTGGATTTGTGTATGTATATACATAGAGGTTTGGTAGTCTTCCGCTGTGCTATGTTAGAGTATGTTTCCACTGTTTATATCCTCTATTGTATATGCTCTGTGGGTTTTGCAGGTTAGTTGTCAAGCAAGTCATGATTAGTCGTCCAAAGTTCACTCTAACTCCTAGGGTGGGTTTTGGGTCGCGACAGATATAGCTCAAAAGGCACAAAGAACTCAGCTCGGATGGCCCAAGGGACTCAGCTCGGATGGCCTAAAGGACTCAGCTCGGATAAGGCTCAGACAACGTAGCTCGGGCTTAGACAACGTAGCTCGGGCTCAGACAACGTAGCTCGGGACTCAGACAACGTAACTCGGGGCTCAGACAACGTAGCTCGGGCTCAGACAACGTAGCTCGGGCTCAGACAACGTTGCTCGGGGCTCAGACAACGTAGCTCGGGCTCAGACAACGTAGCTCGGGCTCAGACAACGTAGCTCGGGGCTCAGACAACGTAGCTCGGGGCTCAGACAACGTAGCTCGGGCTCAGACAACGTAGCTCGGGCTCAGACAACGTAGCTCGGGGCTCAGACAACGTAGCTCGGGCTCAGACAACGTAGCTCGGGCTCAGACATCGGGTACGTTATGCATCAGACAACGGACAACGAGCTCGGCACTATTCACATCAGACAACGTAACAACGGATTTGGCACTATTCACAGCACAACGGCACAACGAATTTGGCACTATTCACAGCACAATGGCACAACGAATTTGGCACTATTCACAGCATCAGACACAAGTTCAAGTGTGATGGCACTCAACAGATGATCAATTGCAAGGCCGTGCAAGTGGCAGTGTGACCATTCATGGAGAGCATCAGGCTGACAAGGCCTATTTGAGAGAATCTGACGGCCATAAACGCTTGTGAGGCCATAAAGAGCATCAAGTAGCCGGAGAACACCAAAGGAAGATGAGAGAATCAGGTGAGTGGCCACTTGCACAACACTTCAAGGTAGGGGTGTGAATGACTCAAGCTCCTCAGATCTCCCTCTTCCTCTTCCTCTTCCTCTTGCTCTTCCTCTTCCTCTTTTTCTTCTTCTCTTGATCTCCTCTCTTGCCTTTCGCACCATTCTCCTTGCCTTTCGCACCATTCTCCTTGCCTTTAGCACCATCCTCTTTGCCTTTAGCACCATCCTCTTTCTCTTCCATATCATCCATCTCTCTAGCGCACCATCCATCTCCTCTCTCTGGTGATTCTTGCTTATTTACAGGCATTTGGAGCCATCATGACTTGTGCAGTCATGATAAGACCACCTGTCTAATAACACTCAAGTGATCCAGCACATGGCCCAAGTGGGCTTATGTTGGCTAAATTTTCAGAATTTGTGAGCGTGAGAAATCACTATTTTACCCCTTCTTTTTACTCCTTTTTACGAATTTTATCCGTTACACTTTTTTTCCTTTTTTAGGTTAATATGGGTCCTACTATTTTGTTTCCAGGTAGTAGTTTTGAACTTTCCTTGAATGGCAGTTTATAAAATAAAATAAAAAATTCTTCACTGGACTAGCAAGGCGAGGGATTCTCTTTGCCATGTGGCAGAGGTCCATTGGTTTTGTCATATAGCAGAGGTCGATCCATTGGCCTGAAATTTGTCACCTGAATAGAGGGTTGGTTTTGCCATATGGCAGCAAGGATAAAAAAAATATACTGTTTTGGAAATTGTAAAGTTTCCAACTGAAACTGATAGGTATCAATGGCCTATACATAATTTTTTAAAAATTCACAAAAATAGATTATAGAAAAATAAAATAAAGAATGTAATAGATAAATAGAAACATATTCCCAAAGCCAAGACCAAATAGAAAACGAAAGGAAATGAGAGGGAAACAAAAGAGATGAATTTTAAGAGTTTATATATATATAGATATATATATATAACATGGAGCTAACATATTCCCACAATCTCAGATCGTTTGTAATCGCAAAATCCCCCCAGAATCAACAAGAAAACAACAGCTACAACCACTTCCCAACAATCAAACCACGAAACGTCATTCAAAGTAAGATCACGAGAAAATCCAATCCTCCTAACAGAATTTTCCCGATCCAAATATTGGAATCACCTCGAACAGTAGTTCTAAACCAGAAATCTGCGAATAGAGGCAAAGATCACCTTCAATGGCGGTGGATAAACAAGCTTATCTACAAATCCTCTTATATTTTCTCTCCTCGTCTGCTCAAACGCGAGTTGAACACGGAGCGACCATAGAGAAGAGAAAATATCAAAAGGAAAATTAAAATAAATAAGAAGAAGAAGAAGAAATCACTGCTTACTCGACCCCTCTTAAGAAAGGAAGCGGAGGAGAGCGCCGGATCGGAACGGGACTATGGGAGACGTCGAGAATATTAATTTAACAAATAAAGGGTGCTGCTACAATCACACTAATATCTACTTACTATATATACACCATTTAAAAAGAAAAATTTTCTTATTTTCGTAGAATATCTTGCGGTGATTATCCGAGCTACGTTGCCAGTGCCTTATCCGAGCTACGTTGTCTATGCCTTGTTGAGCTGCGTGGTCAGAGCTACGTTGTCGGTGTCTTATCTGAGATACGTTGCCAGTGCCTTATCCGAGCTGCGTTGTCAGAGCTACGTTGCCAGTGCCTTATCCGAGCTACGTTGTCTGTGCCTTGTCCGAGCTGCGTGGTCAGAGCTACGTTGTCGGTGTCTTATCTGAGCTACGTTGTATGTGCCTTGTCAGAGCTACGTTGCCAGTGCCTTATCCGAGCTGCGTTGTCAGAGCTACGTTGCCAGTGCCTTATCCGAGCTACGTTGCCAGTGCCTTATCCGAGCTGCGTTGTCAGAGCCTTATCCGAGCTACGTTGCCAGTGCCTTATCCGAGCTACGTTGTCTGTGCCTTGTCCGAGCTGCATGGTTAGAGCTACGTTGTCGGTGTCTTATCTGAGCTACGTTGTCTGTGCCTTGTCAGAGCTACGTTGCCAGTGCCTTATCCGAGCTGCGTTGTCAAAGCTACGTTGTCTGTGCCTTGTCCGAGCTACGTTGTCGGTGCCTTATCTGAGCTACGTTGTCTGTGCCTTATCAGAGCTACGTTGTCTATGCCTTATACGAGCTATGTTGTCAGAGCTACATTGTCTGAGCCATATTCTTTGTGCCTCCTGAGCTACAATCTCCAGAGCATAACAGCAGAGCTCGTCCTCAAGTGCATATGCCCAGTGACCTCACGATAAGTATCTCTATACTATTTTGTTCATATGTTCATGTGCTTGTGCCTTATGTTCATGTGCTTGTGCCTTATACTGACTTTATCATCGGAGCTTATTTCAGGGTGCACACCCGCCCCCTCAGACTCATTCACAGGAGGAGTTTTGCTATCATTCTTCTACCAGCTGAGCAGCTACAGACGTGTGGCATGCACGAGATTTTTCCCCTTCAAAAAGAAATGGAGGTTCTTAACTGGGGTCTCGTTGCTCATAAAGAGACAGGGGAGTGGTGTGGCCGGACCAAAGAGAAAAAGGGGGGAAACAAGGGAGAGCTGCTATTGCAAGCGAGAAAAACAGTAGAGATGGTAGCTTGGCTTGTCGGAGAAGATGACCGGGGGGTGTGTGGCTGGCCAGAGATGTTGTCACTGCTGCTGGACTGAGATCAGGAGAGAGGAATGAGGACTGCTCCACCTTGTGAGTTGAGGAAGAAGAAGATCACTAAGAGAGAGGGGCTGCAGCCACAAAAGTCTAAAACCCTAAAATTTTAGATTGTTTTATAAAAAAAAAAATTTATTTTTCCAACAATACCCCCTTAGACCCATGTTAATAACCAAGTTACCCCTCCAACCCATATATATATCTAAAATAATATAGCCTATAATATCGGGGGTGGGGCGGGGCAGGGCAACGGGGTGGGGTCTACTAAAACTGGCCCCACCCCGAAACTGGTTCAGTTTTTTTTTTTTAATACCAAACCCACCCCTAAACCATTTAGATAGAAAAAAAAAAGACCCTATAGGGGCGGGGTAAAATTGCCATCCCTACTTGTCCTCAAGTTAGAGGGCTCTCATAAATTCAGCCTGACGGACTTTACGAAAGAAAAAATAATCCTCAATTTTGCGGGCTTAGGAGGGCTCTGGGTGTTTGATGGCCAAGATCTATTGTACGGGTGTTAAATCTTAAATCCATACAGCCAACTTGATCCTAGCTCTCAAATACTCATGGCCACAGAACCCAGGGATGAACACATATGATTTGCTTCCATCAAATTGCCACCCCTAGCTACTTATAACATGTGTTAATCCTAAATATTTCATAACTACCCATTACAATACTTTGCATTTTGGACTTGGTAAATTAGTAAGTCCGTTTTCACCGTATCATTTATGATTTACCACATGTTAGTATCAATTATTGGTTAGACACTCTTTCACAAAGACGTCTTTGGTATTTGGTATTAGATCTCACGTAATTTTTCATCAGAGAGGCCACACCTTACCATTGTGGCAAGCGGTAGTGCTGTACCCAAAGTGAAATTAGGGTTCGCAGCCTACAAACATGTTTATATATGGGCCTTCGTTCACCGAACCAACACAATCCAAGACTCGGTCAGTTATTGTTACTCGGGTGAGAAAAGTCATCTCTATAGTAGTCAACAGTTTTCTCCATTTTATAATTCCAATTAACTTGTAGGATGGTTTTAGCTAGTGTTTTTTTTCTTTTTCGGTAAATCCAGATCAAACCAGCGATCATGGTAAGAGGATTTCATCGATATGCAATCTAAGGCTCAATCTATTTTCGTTGTATACATAGGAAGATGGTTAATATTTTTTTACTGTAATAATACCTGCAAAGGAAGAAATGTCAGTTGTTTAGGATGAAAAAAAAGAACGAAATTAAGAAGAAAAAAGAATGACAAATACTACATTCTTATTAAATCATGTATGGTAAACATTGTTCGATTACGAACACACCCAAAACAAAAAAATTCAAAATTTTCTTGAATCATCACGTCATATAAAAGAATTCTAAGAATGAATATGAGTTAGCATGTAGCTTTCTCATTCTCTTCTTTACAAAGAACAAGGAAATTACCTGATTAGGAAAAGAAATAACAAATGAAATTAATTTATTACAATCTTTTTGAGTCAAGAAAGTAATTAGAAGAATCAATGTACTTTAACATATTAGATATCTTCTATTGTTGATCTGCACCAAAAAAAAGTAGTGAATGAGAGGAGAACGTGATGTTATTTGCACCGATATCGCTGTTCTTCCTCGACCTCGATCAAGTTCCTTATCACACTGTCCGAAGCAGTTGCTACAAGATCCGACCAGTCCCTGAAAAAGAAAAATTAAAACATCCCAAGGTCAGAAATGCTTGAGAAACCAAAAATCCAAAAAGGAAAACAAGACCCATGATAGAAGAAATTGCATGCTTACCCGGTCAAGGAGTCGAACGTGAGCCCTACTGTATGCTTGGCCTCCTCAAGAGCCCAGCTAAATCTCTGGAGATCTTTGGCGGGACAAATTCCATAGTCCATCACCCGAAGTTCCGAGGGCTTGACGTCGCAGAAGATGGGGATAACCTTTCTCTTGGTCTCCATGATCAGGGCCAGTTCATGGAGGCAGAAATAAGACTCACAATAATGGGGAGAGAAGACGGCGACGCCAACCTTGCAATTCCGAATTGCAGAATCGATCTTCTCGAACAACTTATCACCAGGCTTCATGCTCTTGCTGTCCAAGAAAGGATGGAGCCTGAGCCTGGTGAGGTGATTATAGAGCAACCCAGCCACGGAACGTTTTGTGTCGACCCCTCGGTGGTTAATGAAGACGTCGCAGGGTCGATTAACGGTCTGGGTTCGGCTCCTGTAGTCGAGAATAAGACGACCGACATTCTTGGCTGGTGATCGGTTCATGGCTCCTCCAAGATATCTGGTGTTGTTGCTTTTGTTTTTTTTTTTAAGTGTTTTTCCTTCTTTTTCTCTTTACTGTATGTTTGTAGCTATGGCGATTTCATGTATGGGGAGGCCAGGGTTTTATAGGCTTTTCAAACTTTGATTTTCAAGGGACAATTCTCCAGACAAAGGAGGACCGAAATGCCGTGTATTTGATTTGTCAAGAGACAAAAGAACTACTATCTTTGAATTTCTTGACTACCTAAGCCCCATTCGATAATGTTTGTTCCTTCAAAGACCCGTTCAATTTTTAAATATATGAGACCGGATATTTTATTCTTTGACACATGCAATCTTCTCTGCATGTCTTATGTCGCATTCCTTTCTATCCCAAAATAATAGGAAACGAGTTAACGTACATATATCTTTGCAGAGTTATGATGGCAACAGCGCACTTTGTGCCTTATAAAAAATGGGGCCGTTTTTTGATTCTCAATTTACCTCTATTGAACGTGGGGTCCTCCTTTGTAAGACACGAAAGGGTAACAGCGTAATATCGTAAGTTGTTGCCCATCTGAACTCCCATTTGCAAACTTAAGGCTGGTCCTCTTAATATTTTTTAAAAAAATATCATGGATGGGTGGATGAACATTAGGGGTGGGTGAATCTTACCCACAGTTAAGGGGTGTCAAAAGAGACACATGGCGACCTCTAGGGGTGATAACCGGATTTGCCAAATCCGGTCATCACCATAGATGATTTGGCTCATTCTTATTAACCCTCTGTTTACGTAGTCTTTGTCTCAACAAGAATGTGACTAATTTTTTCTGCTTACGTGATCATTTGTCTCAGTTACAAACATAGGACTTCTTTTGCTACCTAGCTCAAGGTGTATTTGGCTGGGCCCACCCTAAAACACGACAAGTATCCAAAATATTCGGCTTGCCCTATTCAAAAATATCGATATTCAAGCTCAA